>JANHGC010004732.1:436969-447785 GCA_027560395.1 Boaedon fuliginosus | reverse complement strand
CTATTCTATTCTATTCTATTCTATTCTATTCTATTCTATTCTATTCTATTCTATTCTATTCTATTCTATTCTATTAATTTTGAGTAAAAATAGATCAGCCATGTCTGTTTGCAGATGAAACATCTACATCTTGAAACTATAATAACTTTATCATAGAGTCAGAAGGTACGTAGGAGATCATGTACACTAGCGGCCTGCTGACTCAAGGATCTTGTTTTGGATAAATGGCTGTCTCATCTGAAGATATCCCATGAAGGGGAACAGAGCACTTTTTGAGGAAATCTGATCCACTATAGTTGAGAACTATTTCTGTTCAATAATTTTTTTCTTGAGATATACCCTGAATCTTTTTTTCAGTTTGTCAATGCCCTTTTTAGACTACAGGGCTCAGAACTGGACCCAGTATTCCAAGTCAGGCCCAACCAAGGCAAAATAGATGGTATGGTTACAGGCTTTGATCTGTTTTCTACTCTTATAAATAGGTCCCCCAAAAGGGCATGTCTGTTTAGCAGTTATACTGCCATATCAAGCAAGCCATGTCCAGCTTGGATCTGCTTGGGCTTGTGAATACCCAAATTCTTTCATAAGCTCCCATCCTATACTTTTGCCTTTTATTTTTTCCCATAAGTGTGACTTTACATTTCTCCCTGTAAAAGTTTGTTCTGTTTCAGTCCACTGTTCAAGCAGTTGATAAAACCTATCAAAATCTTCAGTAGATCGCATCCTTCTCAATGTCATTCTCCCAATCTATTCAGCTTTGTTAATAAAAGTGGAATATTACGATATTTTGTGGTATTTATTTTATTTTTCCTTTATTGTTTTTTATAAATAAGGCACTGTACACCTTCCTCCTCATATTTTCCCACAACTCTTTGAGCTGACTTGGGTTGAGATAATGACTGACCAAAGTGCTGGTTCTTGTTAATTGCTGCATATCTATTCAAATACTTAAAAATATGTTATTTAATCTTACTTGATTTTGTGTAAATTTCTATTTTGGATCCCTTTAGGCAGCTTGGCTTATTATTTATGAATTTCTTTGTGTAGATTATCTGATAGTGATGCTTCAAGAATAAGCGCAATTTTTGCCTTTCTCACAGAAAACAGTAACCTGACTGTAGATGCCCTGAAACTACATAATGAACTGCAGTCATCAGGACCTGTGCCTAGAGAGAATGCAAAGTCTTTTATGGCGGAAGATAACAGTGAATCTGCTAAGACTCACAAATCATCTGCAACTTTCCTGAGTGGCTTGACTGACTGTACTAACCTCACCTTCAGCAGAGTGCAGCGTCTTTGGGAATCCAATTCTGCTGCTCATAAGGAGGTATGCAGCTGACAATTCTTATGAAAAACAAGACTTTCATTATTATTTTTTCAGCAAAAGGCTCACTTGATTACATCTCTGCAAAGAGCATAGAACGTATAAAGGGGGAATAGAATACTAGCAAAGAGCAAGAGGAATCTTAATGCTTGATAAAAGCTTAGATTCTCAATATCTCAGCAGCCTAATTTTGTGACATTCTGACTATGTAAGTATTCTGAACAAAATATACAAATGTGTGAGTTCAAAAATTATAGGAAGGATCACAATCTATATTTCTATATAGATTATGCCAGTGACTTCAGCTCTCCTGCCGCTTCCTTCAGATGCAAACCTATTATCGTGTTTGCTGAAGAGATAATATACTGGTCAGTTTGGAAGTTGGGGAAACATACCGCGATTCATGTTGCAGAGTATATCAGGCAGCAATATATATGTATATGGTGGTTTTGAAGCTCAGCAGCCTCTGTTTCCTGACAAATATTAAAATTCATCTTAAAAATTAGAGATCTTGTAACATTTTATCAATAAGTATTTGCAATGATGTGAGAAGTGGTGCACTGAAATCTGAGAAATTTGAGTTCAAGAATATTCTTGGAAAAGCATGCAACATTCTTGATGACTGACTTCTGTGAGACATACTATTGATAGGAAAAAAGGGAATATGTCACTGAAAGATGCATTTGGTGGGAGGGGTATGAAATGATGGAAAGGGCAAGGAAAAAATAGTTAGTAACAGGAGCAGGTGCTAAGGTAATGAGGAAAAACCAAAAGAAAATTAGATAAGAGATCAAACCAAAGTTTTTAAGAGAATAGACTATGTGGAATGGTGGGCCCACGCGACATGCAATAATTTCACATGGTGCAATAGGATTGTGTGTGTGTTAATAAGATTCACTGGGTTAGGGATTTTCTGTCTTCACTGTGAGTTGTATTGTGTTGGGGGGTGTTCACGAAGGGAGGCTCAGCCAATTTCATTGTACACATATTGTACTCTGACAATAAAGGTTTGAACTTGAAGTGCAATAATACTACCGTAATAGACTGGAGCTGTTGAACCAGCAAGACTTAGCTGATAAGGTTGTTTTCTAATGGATTGGATCATTTGTTTTTTGCTATTTGTTTGTTGGTTTTAATAACTGCTAAAAGTACTGTATATGGTTAATATTTCTTTCATTGGTCTCCAGAGATAGTATCTACCATTCATTAAGTAAATATGTTATATTGATAGACTCTGCCTCTTCAATGCAGTCAGCCTGATAAAGGAATGCGAGGGGAGGAAACCGGTGTTGTTGGTAGCTTCTTCGGAACAGTTTATCCCCAGAGCCCTAATAGTTCTATTATTTTGGAAATGCTGAAAACTTGCTTTGCCACCAACTATTTGGGGTTTCAGTTTTCTGTGATTTTTAACCATGTTTGAACAAAGTTTCATAGGCTGGGTTAATTTATTTTTGAACCTAATGTTTTTAGGTATATTTTAATGTGATCTTTCCAAAGTCAATATTGATATGGGTGGAGTACAAATTATAGAAATAAATTTTAATAAATAACTATTAAATATTAATAGCTATTAATAATTAAGTAATTAAGATATTAATCATTAAGTAATAGCTGGACATTTTCCACTATTCTTCTATTGCCATGGAAGAAAGGAATAGGACAGAATATACCCAATGCTGGAATTTTCTTTGGTGTCTCATCTTTGGTACACTGTCTGGTGGGGTAATAAATGCTGCTTTATTCACAGCAGTTGTAAGATCTTGATGAAAGAATCAGCAAGATCTGTATATAAATTGAGAAGTATTTTACAAGGAGTTTTTATTGGGTGAATACAGTTCTTGACTTTTTAATTTGGATTTCTTATAGATATGTGCAGTATTGGCTGCAGTCACAGAGGTAATCCGAACACAGGGTGGTACAGAAAGTGAGACGGAGTACTTTGGTGTATTGGTAAGTATCAAAGGAAATATATCCAAATGATAGCCTGGCAATTCCAGAACATTGAAATATAAAAAGCAATATATTTACTAAAAACAGAATGATGAGACTCTAAAAATATGTGAAAAGCCACGGATTCCCTCTTTGTGCTACAAGTTTTCATTTCGCTCCCTGGTACATTCTGTAGTTAGCTTATTTTTTTAAAAAAGTACCCTGACCTCTCCACCTTTTGATCTCAGAGATTTTCATTGGGCACTATAAATGTCAGTGATCTGATCACTGATCTGAAATTGGAGAGCAAATATCTGTATTGCTTTTGACTGCTGGATGGGGCAAGGTGAGGCATGGAGAACCAACAAGTATAAAAAAACAGCGTATACATAGGCTAATGTAGAGATCAGTTTCTTTCAGGATAAAGTCCCATGCATCCACCTTTTCTGTGCTTTTCTGAGCTGTGTTATGTCTCCTTAGATGACTACTCTGGAAGCTGTGGAGTCTCCTGAATCCTTGGCTGCTGTTGCTTATCTGTTAAGTTTAGTGTTGAAGCGGTGAGTTCTAGGAAGATGACAAGCATTTTTATGAGTTTGGGGATGCACTTTAGGATAATTTAGAGAAGAAATCAAGGAGGACACTATAAAATTCTGTGCAACAAACTTGGTTTCTTGGACAAAAATCCTACTACAAATTAGACTCTAGATCTTGCAAGGAGCCAGTGATAGATATCCTTTTTTAAACTTACTTAAAGGAAATACCTTAGACTTTTATATTCTTTTTAGGTAAAACATTTTGAAACCATTAGTCATTTATTCTACTCTGGTCCCCTGTCATTGTAACTGTGTCCAGTTTGCTTTCTCCTTGATTTTGTCCTTGCAGTAGGTGGATGAGGGATGATTAAAATGTCACAGTATGCTGTCTCTGTGTGCGTCCTTATTTTATACTTAACAATGGGCATACTAATGATACCTTACAAAAAGGTAGTCTGTGTCATCATTGCCTGTGCATCTTATAAGTGGGATTGTAAGTGTAGCCATGCGGAATGCCACAAGTGAGTTGAGTTGCACAAGAATGGAATCACTGAATGCAAAAGGCAGTGGAATGCTTGTTACTAACTCCTCTTATTGATGCCTGTCATATTCTGAATCTTCCTCAGGGTACCCAGCCCTGTACTGATCAAAAAGTTCTCCGATACGTCCAAGGCTTTTATGGGAATTCTGGGCTCACAAGCTTGTGGAGACTCTACTTCGGCTCTACGATGGGTAAGTCATCAAAGAGGTCATCTATGCATTATCTAAATATTACATATGTGACGTTCTTGTTAATAATATAATGTTTCCTGCAGTGTTCTATATATTTTAAGGGAGAACAAATCTGTTAGAAGCCCCTTTGCTCAGCATTTTGAAGTGTACTGTAACAAGTGAAGAAATGCTGGATTAAATTAAGCCTACCATTGGACTTAAAAAGTTCATGATTTTGCTTGATACCTATTGTCAAGTATATTAATTTAAAACTGAACTTAAGTGTTTTACAGACATGTCAGGAAAGATGCTTCTTGGTATGTATCTAGTGTTCATAGGACAATGCCTTATTTCTATCCTTAATCTCTTTATCAGGTCCTCTCCTGCCTAGCTACATTGCTAAGAAGACAAAATCTGATAACATGGAATTACCCTGTGACAATGCAAGTTTTCCATGGTCTTCTCAGCTTCACTGTCCATGTCAAGCCCAAGGTGAGTTTGTAAATTTTATATGGTTCATGGTTCACAGTTTTAAAAATCTGATTGTTAAATGTCTAGTATAATATGGCTTGAACTTGGGCAAACATTCTAGACCAGCCTGCAGCCTCTCCCATCTTGTCTCCTTCAGGTCCGCAAGGCTGCTCAGCATGGTGTTTGCTCTATCCTCAGGGGTAGTGAGTTCCTATTTGGAGATGGAGCTCCTTTACATCACCCAGCTGCAATTTCTACTGCTAAGTTCTGCGTTCAAGAAATTCAGAAATCTGGAGGTATCTAATTCATGTGATAAGAAGCTGTTCCATTTATCTTTGTTTGGCCCTAATTGTGATCCCTACATTGTTCCCCTGAATTCCCCCCGAAATTATGTATTCTGGTTTCAAAAACAAAAACAGCAATTCTTTAGCAGGAGAGCTGTGGCTATGATTCACAAACTGGTTGAAAGGGCAAGAGGCAGGAGAATTGCAGGTATTCTGCAGTAGCACAACTCTGCAACCTATGCAGAACTCCTGGATAAGTGATTTGAAACTAGACAACTCCTTTTTTTATCTTCTAAAGCAAATTTGCTGAAAGGCCTTGTTTTTCCTAGAAATATTTTCCCATTTTAATTTATGTCTAATCATTCTTTTCTAGGGAAGGGTCATTTTAATTTCAACTTTTCAAGTAAATATAATACTTCTTCCTAAAAAAAACTCCTAAGTTGATTTTATTACAGGATTTTAATAGTATATATTTATTCCACAACTTTGCACAAACCCAAGATGTTTGTAAAATCAGCTTGAAGAATGGAATGCAAACTTTGCAAGGAGGAATAGTAACTGTGTTGTGTGTTGAGAGAATAGTACTGCTAATATTTGTTTGGCTCCTCAGGTGCTAAGGAGGCCACAACAACTTTGCATATGCTGACTCTGCTGCGTGATTTATTGCCCTGTTTTCCTGCTCCAGCTGTCAAATCTTGCTGTGAAACCTTGCTTCGAGTTATGACCCTCAGCCATGTAGTAAGTGTTCCTCCTTTTATGGGTCAACTTTGTGCTGCTTTGTCTTTTGAATGCAGTATAGTCACAACTGTGTAAGCCCCTTGGAAGACCAGCGAGCTTCAGTGGGAGTGAACAACAAAGATGGCTTATCTCTATCTACTCCCCTTAAGTACCTTGGCTTAGCCTAGTTGCAAACCCAAATGCCTCTCTTGTCGGAAATGGATGGGTTGCCTCATACTTGACTTCCTAGTTACAGGGTTGGGCAAAGAGGAAAAGCAAGAGCAGTGATTTTTCTATTAAGTTTAATTGTTATTCATTTTTCTTCTCCCCATCACTGCCCAGCTAGTGACAGCATGTGCTATGAAAGCTTTCCATAGCCTCTTTGCTGCCCAGTCGTCTCCAACATGTCTGCCAGCTGAACTTAATGCCCAGATTATCATGGTAAGTAGTGCAGTCATTGGGTGAAAGAAGCACAGCCAGCCTTGGATGTTCAAGTAACCTTTTCTGTTGTTGTGCACCACCAGGCTCTTTATGACTATGTACCCAGTGAGAATGACTTGCAGCCTCTGTTGGCCTGGCTGGCTGTCATGGAACGTGCACATGTTAACCTAGCAAAGTAAGGGTGAGATAATAATGGGGCAGATTTATGTGGGGATTGGAAAATGCTGTTCAGATAGTCAGAAATAACTTACCTTTTGATTTTAGGCTGCAGTGGGATCTGTGCTGTGCTCATCTTCCCCGTCTCTTCAGCATAGCTATGAACTGTTTCCTGTCTCCTCACACCCAGGTGGTGGATGCTGCTGCCCAGACCCTAATGGTATTGCCCTTACTTCTAGATGTAGAGTGCAAAGCTGGCAGGAACTATATTTCAGTAACTTTTCAGTAACTTCAGTGGTTAATGTAAGAACTGTGGGGCATTTCCATGTGCAGCTTTGTGATAAAGCATTTCCTGCATTGTCACTGCTGGCTTATGTGCCCTTGGATCTGTAGAGAACATGGGCTGATGCAAAGGTGAATTTGTACGATTTAGGTTTTGCTCAACGAATGTGTGCCTCATGTGACAGAACTAGGACTCGTTTCATCTGCAACTCCCTCTGGATCCGCTGCTCACATATGCAAGATGTTCAGGTACATGAAATAGCTTGGCTGGTTGCAGCAGTTTAACAACCTCCTATCCATGGTTTATTACAATCATAGAACGCTGAGACTCTTTTTTGATTTGCCAATGGGTGTTCTCTTTCAGAACAGTGGAAGAAGGTCTGACATACCAGTACCACGCAGCTTGGGCCTCAGTGTTGCAAGTGCTGAGGGTTTTCTTTGAAGCATGTGGGCAGCAGTGTCATCCTATAATGCAGAAGGTAAAGGAATGCTGTAGGTCATTAACATTAATGGCACATGAAACAAGCAGGAAATTCTCAAATAATCAGATTAAGAATTAAAACAAATCTGTAGAGAGTAAAGCCTTCGAATTATTGGTTGCTGTTATCTGGATTTAAGAACCTAGATAAGGAGACAAAATGTGAGTTTATACAATTAGTATTGGAAGGCTAGTGATTTGAACCAGTACAGGGAGAGATTTTTTTAGAATGATTTCCCCCACTGTGGATATGAAGGCACTGCAGTTGGAATTTTTGCAGGCACCCAGTTAAAAGAATTGAGTGCCCTCCAGAGCCAGACACAATTCATGTTTTCCAGGGGAGAAGACTCCAATAAACGAGGCAATGCATGAATAAACAGGCTTTGGACTTCTCTTGTTAATCTTTTGTAGTTTTAGTTTTGTTAAACATGTTCCAAATTTACATTATTTTATTGGGCTTCTTTTTTTCAAAAGAAAAAAAAAAGATTTATCTTTGGGAGTTGTACTGCTGAAATTCAGCTAAGAGACTCCAAAACCCATTGGTTGCCAGCTATGCTTAGAGGATATGAAAAATTGTGATCCTCTTTCCTATGTGATCCTTTCTTATTTCCCTTTTGCTGCAGTGTCTACAGTCCCTAGCTGATCTGCGCAGTTCCTCGCACTTTCCCCACACTGTGTTGCTTGATCAGACTCTGGGAGCCGCAGTGGCCACAATGGGCCCTGAGGTAGTGCTGGAGGCTGTTCCCCTAGATATTGATGGGACGGAGTGAGTACAGTTTCTATCTTCGTATTTATAAAGCCAGTGCATGTGATGTTTCTGCATTATTATCATTCTGTCTTCTGAACTAATTTCAATAGACATATGAAGCAGATTCCAAAAACGTGTTTGGAGTAGGGAACTTGTTTTAACCATCATGCCCCTAGCTTTTAAATTATAGAGGAAGGAGCAATATGACTTGTAATTTTGTTGATTTTGCAAAGATTCTGAAAGCCACTTGGTTCTTCAAAGCAATGCCCCCATTTACCCTTATTCATTTACTATTATTCAGAGAGGGTTTTCTTTGCAATTGCACAAGGCATTAAGAGAACATCTGCTGATTAGTTTAGGCATACACCAGAGCCTGCCAATTATTTCATCAAAAATCAAAATTAATTAATTCAGCAAAGCAAAAAAAAATTTAAAAATCCCTTTCATGTTATTTTAGCTACCATTCTTATCTGGTTTGTAAATTTTGATTGTGCTTCTAGTTGCTTTTAAGGACTAGCAATGAAAAACAGAAATATGTATTGAAATAAGTTCATAGGTTGGAGGGTCAAATAAGAAAGACAAATAAGTATATTTATTTATAAATTATTGAATTATTTAATAAAGTTATTTGTAAAGTGTTGTTTTATTTTGTTTTGTTTTGTACGGTTGTTTTGGTTTTCTTAACAACTGAGCTTTGCTTTCATCTGTATATTCTGGGATGACTAATTTTTATAAGGAATATCAGAAGTTATCCTTTCCAGACTCAGATTTCTGATCCATCTTCTGGCATGGACTGGCAGCAATTTTCAAGAATTTCAGGGAGGAGTTTTTTCAGACCTACATGTTAGAGCTTTTACATGCTAAACATGTCTTTTACACTGAGCTGTGACTATAAACTGTAGCTTATTCCTTTATTGATTTTTATACAGTTACTTTGGGTATTACTGGGCATCTAACTGGGGCAAAAATGTGACTCTCAGAATAAGCATCTGTTACGCATCTGTTAGGAGTCATCTTGTGGTTTGAGTGTATGGCTGTGTGAATTTGAAAGAGCTCCCTGCTGACCCATGCCTGTTTGGATCTTAACAGTTGAAATCTGCATTGATGAAGGGAGAAGAAGCACAAGTTCTTTGTATGCGTGAATTTCAGTTGCCAAAATTCAAGCAGTCACAGAGGTCAAAACCCCTTTTTGCTCTCCTTTGAGGAGTTCTCCGCAGAGGTGGGAAGAGAAGGATTTGAAGCTATGTGTGTGTCTGGATTTCTTATTTATTTATAAAATTCACAGCCCCCATCATACCTCAAGGTAACCCTGGGCAGTTTATAATCATAAATTTGAAATCTCAGATCCATTTTGCACATCTGAAATCCAAGCATGCATGGAGCCCAAAATGCGTCTCTCCCTATCTCCTTGCCCTTTCCTTGCTCTGCCTCCCTACCCGAGGAGGCAGACGTGTGAGGCAGATGTTGGGTCCACACTGAGCTGAGATTTTCTCTTGGCAGGTAGCCCTTTCACTTCATTTGCTTAACAACCCAGGAGATCACTTAATGACCACAACCAGAAGTGCCAGGATTGCAGTCATTGAATGAAGTGGTCATATGGGCATTTTGCTTAACAGCCTCTTCGTCAATGACTAATATTTTCTTCCCAATTTTCATCATAAGTTGAGGACTACCTGTATGTTCAAGTGAAACTAGGAAGCCATCTGACCAGAGTGCTAAATTATCCCTTTGAATTCTATGGTTCTGTGACATTTTTGTGGCTAGAAACAGAAAGCATTGAGAAAAGCATATAATCACCCAATTCAAACATACTCACTGCTGGCATTTCCCATCTCCTCTTAATTGTGTACCATTATATTATCTACAGGAAGACGTTGGATTTTCCTCACAGTTGGCTCCTTCCTGTGCTTCGAGATCACATCCAAAGTGCACCACTTGCCTTTTTCTCCAATCATTTCCTGCCACTTTCCACTTCTTTAAAAAACAGAGGTAAATTAGACATCCAAGTAGGACAAGCCATATTACTTGCAAGTAAATCTAAGTTTTGGATATCAAAAATCATGTGACAAATTAAACTTGGAGAATCCATCACCTTTAAGATGGAGGTTTCCAAAAATAAAACTTAGCTCCTTAAGGTGATTTTTTTTCTAGGAGATTATTATTTGGACTACTTGATATATGTAATTTTATAAAAATCAAGATTTAAAATTGTAGGTTAATTGCATTTTTTTGTCTTTATTTCTACATTATGAAAGTTTTGGAAGGTATTCAATAAGCAAATTATTGATTATCAATCAAATGTAAACAAATATCTGTCAAATATTTCATGATAATTTCCTGATCCTCTGTGATATTGCATTAGTATGTATATTTCTGATACTTTGCAGACTCAACAGTATCAGTTATTTTTCCAGATTAACTGTCATGCAAGGATGGAGGTGTGTTGTGGAATTAACTTCCAGCAATGCAGCTATTATGGTCAATGAACAGTTCAGTAGCATCTGGAGAGCCATCTGGAGAGCCTCATTCCTATCCTTGTGCCTATTAAAACACAATTACAAATAGATCTCTCTCTTTTTGCAGCCACAGAGCTTGCCCAGGAAGGTCAGGACCTAGAAGCTAAGATCTACAATACACTCCAGTGGCAAGTGAGGAATTTTGCTTTTGGGTTCTTTCTTTCTTTCTTTCTTTCTTTCTTTCTTTCTTTCTTTCTTTCTTTCTTTCTTTCTTTCTTTCTTTCTT
>JANHGC010004732.1:376556-396869 GCA_027560395.1 Boaedon fuliginosus | reverse complement strand
ATCAAGGGGGGCGTTGAAAAATTTTCTGCTCCTTAGGGGGGCGGCAGCTTAAAAAAGGTTGAGAATCACTGATCTAGGATGAGTCTCCCAAGAAGGGCATTTCACTGCAACTTTTACATCCATCCAGTAATCCGTTTGGCAGTTATTTATCTTGGTCCTCTTGGCAGCAGATTTCAAAAGGAATATTTCAGGCTTAGGTAGATAACCATGTGTGAGAGAAAGCAATCTTTAGATATCTTTGTCTCAATGAGAGATTAAAGTTGGGCCAAAAAGGTATGAATGGAAAGTAGAACTGGGCTGTGGCATGGACACTGGACAACAGCATGGAATGAAATGTGCTATTAAGTTTTGTTCCCCTAGTTTCAGAAGCACCCTGAAGCCCTTACTCCTCAGACAGCTGTATCCACACAGATTCAGAAACGTGCCCGAACTCGTTCCTTCAGTGGCCTAATCAAGGTAAATCCATTCTACTGTCACCAAAATTTTCTGATGTAAAGGAAGGCATTGAATGAGATGTGTCTTAGATATCTTAGATCAGAGGTCGCCAAACTTGGCAACTTTAAGACTTGTGGACTTCAATTCCCAGAATGCTGAGAGTTGAAGTCCACAAGTCTTAAAGTTGCCAAGTTTGGGGACCTTTACCTTAGATAATGGGTATCCCAATACTTTGGGGCTTGCTTGGGCCATATTGAGTGAAGAGAAGTTGTATTGTATTGTATTGGAGTTGTATTAATTATAATATAATTAATGTATATAAAGAACAAACTTCCTTTAAAATTTTACAGTCCTGTCGGGTCGTGTTACAAGCTCTCCAAGGTTGCATGCACACCTTGTGGGGCACAGCTTGGACACACCTGCCTTAGATGCTGCTCCCTTAAGGGCACTTATGAAAGTTGAAAATATTTTCTTCCATCTCATTTTATTATCTTTTCCCGTCTTCTATGTCTTCATCAGAAATAATAGGATTTTGTTTTAGTAAGATTTCCATGGTGTAAAAGAAGTAGTATAAGACTGTTCTTGCAGAAAGGAAATATATTGTTTGGCCAAATGTGAGATCCAGAGTCGAAACATCTCTGCAGAAAATATAGGGAAAGTATAGGGAAAAATTCACTGACTTTCCACCCAGAGAAACATACCTCTCATGCTTGAAATTTCCATATTGTTCCATTACTTTCTTGCTCCCTATCACAGTGGCAAATAATTTTCTTTTCCAAATGCAGCGTAAAGTGTTGGGAAGTCATGTGATTTTAGACAAAAAGAAAAACGATACTGTTACAGAATCTGCAGGCACTAAGGATTCAAAGCATGGGAGCAAGGAGAATATCAGCATGGTAAGGTTTGCTGGAAGAAGGGTCTCTCCTATATTAACCAATGGTATTTATTTGGCAAGGGGACATTTGTTTAAAAGAATTAGAGGAAGTCCTTATTTAGTGACCACAATTGAGATTAGCAACTCAATCACTAAGCAAAACAGCAACTGTCCTCATGATCTTATGTCAGCTTTTCTTGTTTTACAAACCTCTGAAAGTCATAAATGTGACAATTAGTTACAAAGTTATTTTTTCATCACAGTTGCAATTGAATGGCTGCTAAATGAAGCAATTGAGAATTTCTATATATGGGATATGATCTTACTAAAATTTCCTATGTGTATCTACATTATTCTGTTTCCCCAATTTGTCCTGAGAATGAGAGTCTAGAACCAGTGCTATATTTTTAGGAGTCTTATGTGCGTAAATAAATTATACACCAACTAACTGAGGCTGAAAGTGCACCCATAAAATAGCTTTCATATCCAGATTGTGCTCAGACAATCCTGGGGGAGGAAATGTAGCAGAAAGAATACCAGTAATTCTCATTTAGTGACCATAAGTGGGATTGGCAATTCCATTGCTAAGTGATACCATGTGATTTCACATGAGCGCAGCGTACGTACGACCTCATTTCTACTACAATCGTGAGATAAATTTTTGCAATCATTAAGTGAGACATCACATGAACACAATTTGCAATGTTCCTGCCATTAACTCTACTTGTTGGAAGTAGAGTTGGGCTCATACAAAAAACAACAGCATCTAACACCTATTGTATGTTGAGAGGCTCACCAGAAAAAAAAATAAAAATGGAGCCCCGTTAACATCAAGCTCTCTTGAAATGTCTGATCCTAAAACTGGCTGAAACAGTTTTACACTTTGCAGTAGTGACGAGAAACAGACCCAATCCACTAAATTCCATCAAACAATCACAAAAAGTGGTGCGTTTGTAGTTTTAAACTGAACAATGTGAATTATGATACAAGAGTTGCCAAGTTCTTTAACTAGTTGACCATAGAGCAATTAAAAGGGAAATTTTGTGCATCAGATATGATGGTACCTATGAATTGAAGGGGGATAATATGCCGCAACTATGATGTCTCCAATGGAAATTGTCCAATTGCTTTGTATTTGTGGCATTCAGCAGCGTATCAGTCATTATAGTAATATATCTGGTGTTTTACCAACCTTATAGGGCTGTTCTTTAATTATGTAGCTCATCATTTAATGGATGAACATTATATTCATTTGTTTTTTCCCCTTCTGCTCTGCCCTCCTGGATTCTTCTTTTTTCTCTTGTAGTTAAGAGCTGTTTTCCCCATTCCTAAATTATTAGATTTTAAACTTCTATATTATTAATATTATTATTTTTTTTATTTATTAGATTTGTATCCCGCCTCTCTTCACCCCTTTCGGGGGAACTCGAGGTGGCAAAACATACAATAAAATACAATTTCCTATACAATAAAAACACAAAACTCATCCGTTCACTCAGTCATACACGAGGGGGGAGAAAAAAGGAGAAGGAGACACGATGGTCAAGGCCACGCTTGCCGGCAAAGCCAGGTCTTCAGTGCCTTGCGGAAAATCGGCAAGCTGGAGCTGATTCTGATCTCCGCAGGGAGCGAGTTCCATAACGTCGGAGCAGCCACAGAGAAGGCCCTCAACCAATATATTTGGAATTAGATATTTTCTTCACAATAAAACAGCCTTTGTCAACTCCTAGACTTATCAGCTAACACAGAAGTTTTCAGTTTGGTTTAATGTACCTCAAGATGCAAGTTTGGGGGATGCTACTGTAGAATAAACTTCGTTGTGTTTCCTCAGAGGATTTAATTTCCCAGATGCTTGTTGGATTGATATGACCACAATTGGTTGTGTTAAGCAATCCAACAGCTAAATTAATGTCAGAAGTAGAACTGCTTTGACATCTAAGGGAACTAATAAATTGATTAAATGAGTTAATTCAAATTAAGATCAGGATAATTGAGGAAACATTAAAACTTTTAGTTTTAAAGGTCATAGTGAAGTTCAAAGAGTTTCAGTTTTCATCATGTTTAATTGCAGACACCAGCTTCTTCTCCAGCAATTAATGTGATAAGAGCTAAGCTGAAATCTCTTGAACCCAGGAAAGAGGTGAGAGCTTTAATATATGTAAAGGAGCTATGTGCACTTTCACATTTATAACAAGTGTCCTGGATAGATTGATCTCTTGTACTTGCATGTTTTCTTCTTTGCCATGATGTCTGTGGACTTGTACCATACAACTAAAAGTTAAACGTATATGATTGCATTGGTGCCCCATGGAGTATTTCCAATAGGAAGCAAACTCTAACTCATCAGGGTGTTTTTATTAACTCCTGATTACCAGGTCCAGCCGATCTTAAATGGCTATTCCCAAAGGTCTGATGAGGGCCAGACTTGAGAACCTTCCGCCGAGTGTTGAAGACCTGGCTCTTTCGGCAGGCCAGACTAGTTTGACCCACTGAAATTTTAGAATTGTAATAATTTTTAAGGGGGTTTAAATGTTATATTATTTATTTATTTACATGTCTTTTATTAATGTTGTGAGCCGCCTGGAGTCCTGCGGATTGGGCGGCCTATAAATCCAAATAAAATAAATAAATAAATAAAAATAAAATAAATTATGTGTGTCTCTTGAACGATGGGACAGATCGGTTACTTTTTTTTCCTTCTGATTTAGGATGCCTCTAAAAATACTTGATTTCATGGAACTTCAAGAGTATTCCACCTGAGCTGATGGCGTATATGTCTAACTTCACTTACTGGAGCTTACAGTTATGTGCCTTCCAGAATAACAAGACTTTCTCTTTCATAAGGACATTTCTGTCTGCCCATATGTTGATGCACTGGATGATATTTGCAGTGTAGCCTGTCTTTGAAGAGGTTATTATTTAGTATTATATTTGTTCCCAACTGTTTACTATTTTGACAACTGTTTGAGACTTGGTTTGCATCCTCTGCCTATGCTTGTCTTTACTGGTGAAGTTTTGTTTTTTAGCAAGACTGTGTCTCTTTTTTAACCTGGCAGTTCCCATTAGCATCCAACACAGTTCATTCTTGTTTGTAGCTACGCTCCTCTTGTGATCTTTGGAAATGGCAGTTCTGTGATTATGATCAGGATTGGAAGATGGGTATTACATTTAACTATCTCTCACAAGTTGCTGGGGCCACTTTTATACCAATTTTTCAATCCCCGAGCTATCTTGATACATTTTTAGATCAAGAGTGTGGAGAAATTGTGCTATGCACAATCTCCAGAAAGTCTCTCACTAACAAAATGTAACAGGCTTCTTTATTTAAATTCTACTCAGTCTTCTGAATCAGTTACATCTTTCTCCTTTCACAGGACTAGTGATTCCATTGCTAAATGTACTTGTCCTGAGAATGCCATTCTTATTTTTCTCCTCAGTGTTGCGAAAACATTTTGGATGAAGCTCCCCAGCACCACCATTACATTTCCATTGTTTGCAATCCAGGCTCTGACTCACATTTTTCAGGCAGGGCCAAGGAGCTGACAGTTTAATGACTAACAATCTACTGGAAGAATACTAAAAGGCAGAAGAGCTTGTTAATGTGGAAGGCGGCTGACTTGCTCATTGGGAAGGCGGGAAGGCTGTCAAATTACTAAAAGAAATGTTTCCTTTTTCTTTTGTTAATAACACATGTGGGAGGAGGATGCACTGATACAGCAGTGCTGGTGTTTGAGTAAAAAAAAAAAGACTACAGCAATACTGCAACTGCTTGAAACTGCTAAGTTTCTCCCTGCTCTTGAAGAATCAGAAGTCAGCACTGAGCTAGGTGAACACTTTTGCCATCTTCCCAGAAAACACATTGTTGTCCGAAAGATTTGTAACATGAATTTCATTACCCCCCAAAGAAAATTCCATATGTTGTCTTTTGTTTCTTGTTGAGGATTTATTTTGTTTTTAAATTTCAGGCTATTTTTTCCCAAAAAACTGAAATAATATGGAACAAAGCCTGGTTTGATTTCTTTAAGGATTGGGAGGCTATTTGTGTTCCTTAAATATAAGGACTGATATTTTCCTTCTCTTTTAAAGGAAGAGGATCTGATATATTCAAGGTGTTCTCTAGCAGGCTGCAAATACCCACAAATCTACTTGTCAATAATTTGAACCAAGCAATAAAGTGGTTGCTAACATAGGTAAGGCTGAGAGTAGGCAAAAACAACTGAAGTAGGGAAAACAGTAGAGCAGGGGTGTCAAGCTCACATTGTCATGGTGGCATCTCATGATGTATCAGGACTTTTTCCCCCTTCGCTAAACTGGGTGGGGGCGGGGCCAGCATGTGACGCATTCAGCCAGAGGGACATGAGTTTGACACCCCTGCACTAGAGAGAAACACTCTTTTAAGTTCTCGTTCTTACCTTTATTTGGTCATGTTTTAATACACTGAGAAGAATGTGACAGGAAGATGTCCAAAATCCCATTCAAATCATGAAAGCAAAGCTTTCTTGTGCTCTATGGACAAATCACTCCCATATTTTATGTAATACCAAGCCTTTATTTGGTATTGTGTTCTTATACTTAACTATAATCCTTCTTATGCATTCTTTCCAAATGAGTGATTACATTGTGGCAAACCATTTTTTAAACTGTTTGCCATTCAAACTGCCAAAGTCTAGGTATCTTCCCTTCCATATCAGAATTGCAAACTCTTTTGGAGGGAAAATGCAAACTATACCTCATTAGTTCAGATATAATTGTAAAGTGTAGTCCTGTACAAGCTATGAAAGAATTAAGCATGCTATGCAGGAGGAGAAAGTGAGTGTGCAGTTTATTAGTTAGTGTGATATGTGAACTGCTATATCACACGCAAGGAATTCACTATTTGAGACTGCCCCAAAAAGTATTGCCTAAATGCTTAAAATATTAAGCTCATTAGTAATTCAAATCTTTGATCTTAGAATTGGCAATTCTAGAACAAATCTAGAACAATTGCCTCCAAGAACTGTTACGTTTTATTCTAAACTTCATCTGTGCTATGGAGAACTTTCACTTACCAATGCAATGTAATATTGTAAATAATACTTTTTTAATGTTGCCCCTATCTGTTAATGTGAAATTTCTACATTAAATAATTCTTGGTGTTGGATCCTTGTTAACAAATGTCTCCATTTTTGTTTTTTCAATTCTGGTTTGTAGGATCAAATGGGTGTCTGGGAGGTTTATAACATATGTACATTGAATTTCAAAAGATTGTGCCTCTGGAACTGAATTCCAAACACAAAATTTCTAAGCATTAAAAGACATTGTTTTTCCATTGTAAAGTATGTTCAAGTTTCAGGAAAGATATATTCCAATGGAAGACACTATCAATAATTCAGGGTTGAACCATGGAATTCTTGGTGCTCTGTGAGCTTGATTGTTTGTTTGCAGATATTTAATTACCTGACTAGGTAACATCAGTGCCACTTAGAGGCCATCTGAGAGCAACTATTGGATTGTATATCACCTTATTTATGGATAGATGTATGTCAAATTGTACTATAAATTGTGTTCATGTTCTTGACAGTGCTCTGTCTCAACTGAGTTTCAGAACTATGTTAAAAAATTCTGATTTAATCAATTTTAGGTTAAAAAATTAGATTGGCTTTTCCTATTTGTTAATTGGCCCAGGAAAAAAAGGTGCAGTGCATATGCTTCAGAAATATGTCTCTTCTTAAAAAAATTTATTGTATTATCCTGATCTAATAAAATACATTATTTTCTTTTACAAATGGTGAAGTGAGAGGAAGAGAATAACATAGACTCCATCAATGTCTAATTGCAATTAGAATGATCAGGATACCATTCCAGAAGAAAAAAGACATTTTAAGAAAGAATTCATGAAGGATTTCTGGCTAGTTTAACCAGTAAGAAGCTTTTGGAAGTGTCATGAAATACCTGAAATGCCTTTTTTTTTTCAATTTTTGAAAAAAAAACCTTTTGAGTAAATAAAGCATGAAAGAGAAGACAAAAGCCCTTTGGGAGTCATAAAATTCAAAGCAGTAGAGAAAGGTGTGCCAAAAATCATTCACCTTTTCCGGGCAGAATGTTACTTGCAGTGCTTCAGATATGTTTTTGTTCACATGCATGTTTCTGATGTGGATCTGGAAAGTATATATAGAATAACAGTTGGAAGGGACCATGGAGGTCTTCTAGCCCAACCCTCTCCTTAGGCAGGAAACCCTATACCACTCTAGACAAATGGTTATCCAATCTCTTCTTAAAATGTTCAGTGTTGGAGCATTCACAACTTCTGGAGGCAAGTTGTTCCACTGATTAATTGTTCTAACTGTCAGGAAATTTCTCCTTAGTTCAAATTTGCTTCTTTCCTTGATTAGTTTCCCCCCATTGCTTCTTGTCCTTTGGAGGACAGCTTGATTCCCTCTTTTTTGTGGCAGCCCCAGAGATATTGTAACACCATCATGTCATCCCTAGTCCTCCTTTTCATCAAACTAGATGTACCCAGTTCCTGCAACTGTTCTTCATATGCTTTAGCCTCCAGTCCCTAATCATCTCCTGCTCTATGTAAAAGCAGAAGGGTAATAATTTTATTTCTTCATTATTTGTGTAAATCCCAGCCGGAATTTTAACCATGGCAATGACAGTACAGGGTAGACATAAATTAATGAGTCTGGCCAGCAACTCTGAAATAACTGCTTAATTTTAAGAGTTTAAAAAAAACCCAAACGCTTAAACAAAAATGCACGTTTAATTAATTCACATGTTCACTGCTCTTGGTTTTTTTTTATCAGTTTATGAGTTCTGTGGAGAAATACTTTTGCTTATGTTTTAGAGAGAAATGATATATTCACAACTTTACTGTTAAAAGAATATTTTATTACTAAACGAAGGGCCCATGTTTTATCATTTGGTGATTTATTGAGGTGAAATAACATTTTAATGTATATTTTGTAAAGGTGAATGGAAGCAAAGCTTCCTTTAACAATTTATAAAATATAGGTATGCTGTCAACTGAAAAAAAGAAAAGGGAACAAAGGGAAAGAAGGGAAAGAAAATTAAAAAGCAAAACACTCAGGAGCTGGTATAAGGACATTAAGTCCAAAGAACTGGATGATTTATAGGATGAGATCAGTGATAGAGAAGAGGAGATGATATAAGTTTTAAGGGACTGAAAATAACCATTGGCTGTTAGTTAAGCAAATGAAGATTGTTGAAAAGTTTGATTCCTTAGCTTAATCATAGCTTATAGGGTTTTGAGGTATGGAAATATTTGATTTCTTTCGCAGAGCTGCCGCTTGTTTTTCTTAGGAAGATATATTCTTTTGGGGATAGGAAATGATTGTAGGTCAAATGTCTTCCTTTTCCTAGAAAAAAAAGATGACTTTTCCAAAACTACCTTTTGCAATCTGAATTCTGATTACTTTACCATGTCTGCCACCATTCTGCATATTGTTTTATTTGATGTTTAGACTTTCTATAAAGCAGTTTGAATTACCCAAAATGGGCCATTTGCTGATTTCAGACATAAAACTATAATAAGATTATCCTTGGAACCACAAGAGGGAGTTAGTTGTCCATCCTTGTTTTAAACCATGTGCTTATATGCCTCAGACTCCTGTTTTCATGCCCTTGGCAAGCAAAGAGGAATTGTGAGAGGGGAAGTGACTACTGTCTTTTGAAAAATTACTGCAAGAAATATTAACCTATTCTGGTTTTGGTATGGCCCAATCTGTCCCTTTACTGGGGGAGTCCTGAGATTTAAGAACTTTACTGTTTTCAGTTATTCATTCATAACAAGTGGCAGCTCTGCAAAAGAAATCAAATATTCCCATACCTCAAAACCCTATAAGCTATGATTAAGCTAAGGAATCAAACTGAATGGGCCCAAATTCTTTACCTAAATAAAAACTATTCCACAAATCAACATTGTTATAGGCTATATACTGAAACTAGTAAGTGGCAAACCAGGATCAGAACTCACTTCATTCTAAATATAAAAAGACAACTTCTTGGCACTTCCTTGAATTAAGAAAGATATATCTCCATCACTTCTTTAACTAAAAGAAGAATGTGTTGTGTCTATGCAAAAGAAAGTTAAATGGAATGAAGAATAGTAATGAGTAGTGCTTCCTAGTGCACATCTTTAGAAATCTTTTTGGCTATTCTAGAAGCCAAAGCACTCAGGAGGAGCCCTTGGGAATCTAAATACTCTTTAACTAGGATGTGTTTATTGTAGTAAAACTGCAGTGCTTGACACTGGAGAATTATGTGAGGAATACTTGGCAATAGCAATGGAAAGTTAGCCTAGTAAGCAGTAAATTATCCTGGCCTCTCGGCAAAGGTTAATGATTTTCACAAAATAAGGAGAAAGAAAGAAAGAATTGTTAATATGATCAATGCTATAGAGAAGAATAACCAAATGTTCACAAATTTGTCAAATGTCTAGACGTAACCTGACCTATTTTTGTGCATACTGTGGCTAGAGTACCTTGGGGGTGGGCTCAACAGACTGCAATCTTGCAGTCTGTGTAGGAACCATAGAACTTTAAACAATAATCTCAAGTTGGTCCACCTGTGAACGAATATTTGTTTTCTATCATGTGGTAAAAATCATTTTTCTGATTCTAAAGAACAAACTGATATATTTAACTTTAAAAAGAAATGATTTTCTGATACATTCTGAAAGCTGGCCTCAATTATCAAAATAAACCATGAAAACCTCTGGTCAGATGACATAAAATATGCCAGAAGGCAAACTATGACAAAAGTTGTGCTACATTGTAGTAGATATGTTCCCTATTGTACGTTTTAAAATCTGAAACTTAGAGGCAGGAAGTGTATTCATTAACATTAAATACACGAACAAACTAAAAGTGGTGGGCATTTAAATACATAACAAATGGAGCAAGTCAAGCCGTTCTTGACTAATACTCTCAGACAATTTATTTCTGGTTCAATTATCACAATTCTCTTTCTCTTTACAAGGAATTTCTGAAACAATCTCAACAGCATTCAGGACAGCTCTTCCAGCTTTACCAACAAGTAAACATAGCCCCTACTATACACAGAATTAGCCATCTTTTTCTTATAGAAGACAAAGAAATAGTTAATTGCTCACAAATTGCTCTGCAGTTTCCAAGCTTCTTGTTCAATAAACGTTGTTCTCATCCCTTCAGCTCACCGTCTAAAAAAAAATATGGGCTATAATTATCACCTGTTTCAGCGTCAAAAAGAAACTGATGAGAAATAAATCAAAATATAATTTGGACAAGAAAATTTGATCCAAGCATTTGAAGAGCTTATGGAAATAAAGGATAAGTAAAATAATCTAAGTATAAATATAATATCTGTCTAAATTCTGGAGATGGAAAGAGATAATTGCTGTTATTGAAATATGAAGTAAGGTGAAGCAGAAGCTGTGATTATACATCCATTACAAGTTGGGCATATACAAAAAATGATGGGGGAATCTCTGCTCCTCGGGCTATGTGCTCTGCCATAGAATTCCAGGTGAAGACTAAGGCACATAAACATGAAAGTGTACTATTACATACCTGGAAATTATTTCCCCTCCTCCAATCACCAACGTCAATGTATTCTTCAAGGTAAAGGGCCCTGTAGTACCAAAACATTATATGAAGCATCCCCATGGTCAGGAAGGCATTACTACAGTATTGCTTTAAGCAAGACTTTGTTGAGATACTCTTCAGTGAACACAGTAATTGATCATTTGGTAAAACAGTGCTCTAAGAACCTGGAAACCATATTTATGGATATGTACCTTGTCCACCATCACACAGGTTGGAGAAGGAAGGCATTTTGGGTGCGTTTCTTCACCAGGGATGTGATCACATTTAGAAATCCTTTTGTCTGATCTCCATCTGCATGCTCTATTTGCATGCCAAGAGACAAAAGACATACCAATATTATTGTAATGGGGCTCAGAAGGGGATATGCATATTCAAGTGTATGGAGCAGGGAAGGTGGAAATGACATTCTCCAGTTTTCAGGAATTGAGATGATTTATTTGGAAAGTAGAATTTTGACACTCCAAATAGCATAAATCAGAAATGCATGTTCAGAAAGTGATATAATTTAAAGACTTTGATTCTAGAATTTTGGTAGGTGGTCCTAGGGACCAAAGTAAAGACTTCCAGATGTAGCTTTGTTGTGATAATTATATTACTTAGTATCCAAATATTCTTTTCTCCTGGAGACTCACTGTAGTATCAGTCATGAAAAGCCTAGGACATCCATTTTTCACACACTTTTTCTTCCAAAGTCTGTTTCTTGTTTGTCCCTTAGGAACTGAGGAAAATTCATGCTATTTGAACAAATGTGTATGGAGATAGACTGCCTTGGTTGCTCAATTGAAATTACTGTTACTGTAAATCTCCATTGATATTTTGAAATATTTCAATGAAAATAACAGCTTATCCTGATTACTTCTACAGTAAAATTTCATTTCTTTGACAGCTTCTTCAGTATTATGAGAACTACATGAAATCTATATTTTGAACTTGCACTAATTAATTCAAATTAATTGACCATTGCATTAATACTGGTAACTGCAACTATATTTAAGAACAAAAGATACCAGCTCATCACAAGTCTGTTGGCCTTAGCTCTTGCAGAGAATTATATGTATCCAAACACATTCTTTCTAACATGCAAAAACGTAGTTTTTTTAAAAAGACAAGTCTTAAAAAGTAGAAAAAAATTCATTCTTTGACGAATTCATATCATTACATCAGTGAATGGATTATCCTGGGTCACAATCATTGAGTCTTTTTTACAGGTGAGAAAGTGAAGAAATCTTATTTCCGCATCTCCTTCTCCTAAAATGTTCCGCATCTCCTTCTTCTTACAATGTTGTCAGGTTGTACTTCTTCTGAAGTCTGGCAATCAGTACCACATTTTTCCAAAAGCAACTAGAAGTATTGTAGCTGAAGTTAAGTCTTCATGAACAAAACACAAATTGTTAACTAAGAACAGATTTTCTCCATGTAATACTTTTGTACAATTGCCATATAAATTTCTCTTTTATCCTTTCAATTCTGATTAAACTGCTAACTCGTGTTTATATCTATACAGCAGATGATAATTGTTTTGTTCCTGTCATGTGAGTCTCTCCTTAATGCCTTTAGAAGTATCCAACTATAACTCCTATTGTATCAAATCACCTTGATTGAGGAATGATGGGAATTGTAGCTTAATGTGTCTGGAGTAGAATGCTATAGAACTTCATTGTGGGCCTTGGGATTTGTATCTCCTTGAAGATTCAATAGAATTCAACAAAGTCTTACTCTTTGCCACAATATAATTCTGAAACTTTGGAAAGGATCATAACATTGCTCAGCCCTGCCGTACACACTTTATTCCCCATATTTGGCAAATTGAACTGATTTCTGATTTAAGGCCTTTTGACCCAATTTATTGTCTCCAAAATGAAATGATTTTGTGATCATAAGAAACCTCATCAACTTCCTCAAAAAGTCTGCAGGCTTCCAAGATCTATTCCATAAAAGCATCCAATCTCATTCCAATATGATTTAGTATCTGAAGCTTTCAAAACCTTTGAGATATATTTAGCAACCAAGATGAAGACAGATTGATGTCTACTGCTCCAGTTCAAATGCTGAGTGGATGAGCAGCTCTATCAGTATTAGTTCAATAGTAGTTACAGGATAGCATCCTCCTATATTTAAGTTCTCTGTTACCCACAGTTCTCTGTTTCACTACCTTATTGCCACTGCATATCATCCAGCATCTGATATCTAAGGTAGCTGCTTGATTCCCTTAGTTATACAGCTAGTTATATCACTAGAGTTTGAGCCAGCAATTGTGAAAATGTGCTTTTAATTCTTGAATATATATACAACTTTTCAGCATACAACACTGCAGAGTACTGTACAGTTTAAGCAATTATTTTAATTGGATGTGTGTTTATTTGTAGAAATCCATAATTAGAACATTGCAAATATACAGATGGAGCAACAGTGGTTTGAAGCCCACACAAGACTGATGGTGGCCTTCTACCTCATCTGCAGTGTTTTGTCTATTTGCTGATTATTACTGCTGATTTACATATCACATCTTATTTTTGTTTCCTTCACCCATTAAAAGATCCTAAAAATATTGTCTCCATTTTGGTGGATTCCTAAAATACAGATACTTGCAGTTGGTTACCATTTTTAAAATTCAGGCTAGTGCCACCAAAGCTGACCTCAATTCTTTCCTTTCACTTTTCTTTGTGTGCCCAGAAACTTGGCATTACTGAAGAAAACAGTAGAAAATGGCTTTTGGTATCTTGCTTGTGTCTGAGATATACAGTAGCTGATTAATTTATGTTGGATTATGAGAATGCTCTGGCTTTCTATCTATCCTCCTTGGGGACATGGTATAAGTACTGGTGATATATTTCTGCAATGATAACTACCCAGCAAACCATGATCTCTCTACAAGAGATTATAGCATGGATTTTGATTCTCAGGCTACTGCTGAGAATCTGAACATGTAGATGGGAAACAATAGAATAACTATTGTTGAATGGAAATACATTAGAAGATAGCTTTGACCCAAAAAAAATTCATTACACGATGTCTTAAATGCAGCATAGAACCTCTATTTGCACAATCTTCACTCACCTACAGTTATTAATATATTTAGTACCAATATATTTTTTTAAAGATAAGATTTCTGGCAGCAAATCTATCAATATTTAATTATGGATTTTTTTTGCTCTAAATTCATTATCCTTTCAGAATACATATTCATACATTATATCAGTATATTTTTCCCAACATCTGATATCTTACATGACCAGCAAAATTAACAGAGCTGATGAAAGAATCTTGAAAAAATAAATAAATGATGAGGCTTAGCAACACCTATATTACATCTCTTTTTTCAGACTGTACAGTCTGGAGAGGAAAAATACGTGCATTTTTGTCCAAAATAACTAATTTTAATACCATGGTAATCAGGTCATTCTAAAAAAGATGCAGAGGTTAAGCACTAAATTTACAGATAATTTTTAATTTGACCTGAATGATAATAGAATCAAAATAAATTAAGATAATAGTTAAAATGAAATAATATGGAAGAGAAAAGGGAGCCATATAATATTAATATACAACAAAATCAATTTTTTAACACATTGCATCTAAACCATGTGTATTTTGTAAACATATTGCTTCATCTTCCCATTTTTATAAAATGTAAACTTTTCAAAAATTGGTAAATCCAAAGTATATGGTACATATTTTTTATTCAGATTGACAGGTACTTTTGCACTAGAAATCCAATTCTGGAAATGTATATGTGCTCTTTTTAAAAAGTATATATATTCCTGTGATCCAGGAATGGGTGCAATTTCCTGACAGCCACCCCACACTGCAGGGGGGTGGGGCTGACTAGGTGGTTTTGCCACAGGCACCTAATGGACCCAATTGGGTTTCAGAGGGAGCTTGGGGAGATTCCTGATTCCCTTGCCAACAGCTCAGCTGAGGCCCTGGTAGCGGCTTGGAATAATGCTGCTGCCGGGGCCTTAGAGCGAGTTGTGCTTTTGCGACCTCTCACTGTCCGCAGACCTCGGAGGGCTCCTTGGTTTACTGAGGAGCTGTGGGTGATGAAGCAGCAGAAGAGACGTCTAGAGTGCTTCTGGAGGTCCAGGAAAGCTGGATCTGACCGAACACTACTAGGAGCCCATATTGGAATCTATAAAGTAGTGATAAAAGTGGCAAAGCGCTCTTACTATGCCACTCTTATCGCGTCCGTAGACTGTTGCCCAGCCGCTCTGTTTAGAGTGACTTGCTCTCTCCTGAAACCGGGGGAGGCCGAGGAACACTTGCAGGGCAGAACTGAGAAGTTTGTTCATTTTTTGTTGGATAAAATCACCCAGAGTTGGTAGGACTTGGACTCTGGCTGGACAGGATCCATGGAGGTGACTGGGGCAAGTCTTAGTCCTGTTATCTGGGAAGAGTTTGTTCCTGTGGCCCCTGTTGATGTGGACAAAGTGGTGGGTGCAATGAGTGCCACCACCTGTTTATTGGACCCGTGCCCCTCCTGTCTGGTTTTGGCTAGCCGGGAGGTGACACGCAGCTGGCTCCAGGCGGTTATTAACTCTTCCTTGAGTGAGGGGTGCTTTCCACCTGCCTTGAAGGAAGCGGTGGTGAGACCCTTCCTCAAAAAGCCTTCCCTGGACCCAGAAGTTTTGAATAATTTTAGTCCAGTCTCTCTTGTTGAGAAGATGGTGGCACTTCAACTCCTGCATACCTTGAAGGAAGCTGATTATCTGGATTCCTTACAATCTGGGTTCAGACCCGGGCACAGCACTGAGATGGCATTGGTCGCTCTAGCGGATGATCTCTGGTGTGCCTGGGATGGGGGAGCTTCCTCTGTCCTAGTGCTTCTTGACCTCTTGGTGGCTTTCTATACCATTGACCATGGTATCCAGGGGTAGCTTAGGAGGTTGGGAGTGGGAGGTAGCATGTTCCAGTGGTTCTCCTCCTATCTCTCGGGCCGCACTCAGTCAGTGTTGGTATGGGGGGGCAGAGATCTAACCCAAGGCCCCTGCCTTGTGGGGTACCTCAGGATCTGGTTCTCTCCCCTATTCTATTTAACATATACATGAAACCGCTGGGTGAGATCATACAGCAGCACAGGGTAGGCTATCATCAATACGCTGACGATACCCAATTGTACATCTCTGCCCCGGGCCGAACTAGTGATGCCGTTGAGGTGATGTCATGGTGTCTGGAGGATGTGAGGATCTGGATAGGGACCAACAGGCTCAGGCAACCCTGACAAGACTGAGTGGCTGTGGATGTTCCCTCCTCATGGTGCAGTTGATTGTCCATCATTGATGCTGGGGGGAGAAAAATTGCTCCCCTCAGAACAGGTGCACAACTTGGGGGTCCTCCTGGATCTACAGCTGGAATTAGACCATCGTTTGGCAGCTGTGGCCAAGGGGGCCTAAAGACAGGTTCACCTGTTGCACTAGTTGCACCCCTTCCTGGAAAAGGAGGCTCTTCTTATGGTCACTCCCACCCTCGTCACCTCTTGATTGGATTACTGTAACGCATTCTACACGGGGCTGCCCTTAAAGAGCACTTGGAGACTTCAACTGGTCCAGAATGTGGCTGCACGAGTGATTAAGGGTGTGCCTCGGTGCACCCATATAACACCTGTCCTCTGCGAGCTGCACTGGCTCCCAGTGGATTTCCAGGTGCAATTCAAGGTGCTAGTAACAACCTTTAAAGCCCTTCATGGCTTAGGAGCGGGGTAACTTTGAGATCACCTTCTGCCACCTCATGCCTCCCAGCGCCCAGTTAGGTCCCACAGAGTCGGTCTGCTATGGGTCCTGTCAGCTAAACAATGTTGGCTGGTGGGCCCCCATACTAAGGTGGTGCCGGCCCTCTGGAACCAGCTACCCGTGGAGATCAGAACCATCCCTACTTTATTCGTCTTTCACAGAGCCACTAAGACCTGGCTCTGTTGGTGGCCCTGGAACTGATGTGCCCTCCCCCGGAAGAATTTGCTTGTGTGTGATTGTGTTGATAATTTTTAATATATTACATTGTATTGCATTGTAACGTTCTTGTTAGCCGCCTCGAGTTTCCCTTGACCAGAGAAGAGAGGCAGGATATAAATCTAAATAAATAAATAAATAAATAAATAAATAAATAAATAAATAAATAAATAAATAGTCTTATTTATATATAATTAGCATCTAACCCTCATAATTTTATCCTTAAACTGTCCACTGTGGACCTCACACCATTTCTAAGAGGTCCTTAAAGGAAGGGGTGCATAAGTGCACCAGTGTGCCTACCGTCCCTGTCTTACTGTCTATTTATTTATATATACTTCTTGTTTATGTTTATATTTATATTTTTACCTGTTATCTTGTTCATGTTGACAAATATATAAATAAATAAATGTTAATGACTTAACAGCTAGTATCGGTCTGTCTGTCTAAAAATGTAGCCTCAAAAATCATGATGTTCCTGTTTATCTCCAAATCTGTTTCCTTTCATCATGCAATGAACTCCTATCACATAGCTTTAAAATAAGAAATATCAATATCACATCCACTCCTTGGCACCCACTCCAATTTTGTAAACATATATGTTAAAATAAGAAAAAAGACTCCTAGATTTCTTTCTGCTAGCATAATTTATCTTGTATTTCTTATGTTAATATAAAGATGAACAACTAATACCATTCTAAAGAAATTTTCCATGAAATAAGAACATTTTAACAGATCCCTTGCTATTTCTTTAGCTAGCAATTATGTCTGTTTGTTTTACTGCAAATGATTTTATCCAAATTCTAATTATTTCATGAAAACCTAAAGTAGCTTTGAGTTTTATGGAACACATCTATTTCACTAGACCCAATGATCCCCCCCCCCACCTTTCTAAGTTATATTATATACCACCCAGAATCTTTTCCAGCTCTTAGTTTAATTTTCATGTGTTTTCATTATCCATCCAGGAAAATTTCTCACCGGCACTACATATGATCATGTCTGCTCTAAAAGCCCTGCATAGAATTTACTTATTTATCTTTATATATTGTTTAAAGTATCATACTTACTCATATTTACTCTTCTCAAAGGTCCAGACTTTTTTATTCTGGTAAAGATTTTTATTTTCATTCTTTCTTTTCATATTATTTGGTTCCAAAAAACACCACATATTTTGCTCTTTGCTTCCCAAGTGCCACCCACCCAATAATTCTAGTGGATAATGTTACAGATAATTCTGCTGCTTGTGTTATGGGAGTTCTGGATCTCAAATATCTGCCAAAAATCAGATTACATTCAGTGCAGTTTTTCTTTTTCTTTTTCTTTTTTAATGTATTTTATTAATTTTTTAAATACATAAAAATCACATTTCACAGAGTTGTTTCCAGGCATTCTAATATCTAAAATCAGTACAGATTTTCTGATGGCCAGCAAAAGATACATAAAAAATATATATATGAAAATTGTATTATCTTCTTCTTCAAAAAAATCAATCTATTGTATCAATATGAATTGATAATAAAATATGATTTTGAGCAATCTGGGAAAACTGTCCTGTACTGCATAGAATATATAACAAAAGCTGAATTGTCATTAGACTTCTGAATAACAATATTAGAATGGATTGTGAAATAACAACAAACAAAGAAATGATGAAGATGGACAAATAAAGATGAACTTTTGTCTTTTTAGGTATACTGTAAGTAAAATGCTGGTCCAAAGTGTCAGTGAGTGGGTTGTGGCTAAGAAATCTTACAACCAATATGACAAAAAGAATAATAATAAAAAAAGATTGGATAAGAATTGTATACCGAGGAAAGAAAATATTTTCAAATAATGCTCATATTAAATCGTTTTGGGAAGGTGAAAACAGTGGGATTTTGGGGGTGGTGGTGGGGGAAGTGTCTATTGAAATCCAAGAACTAAAAATATATGAGCAAATCAAATATTAAGTATCTAAAAGGTATACATATTTTTTTTTGTTAGAGAGATTTTCGCTCTATCCCATTTATCTCTCACCCGCCCTCTCCTTCCAATTAGTTTTGTTTCCTATTAGTTTTGTTTCCTTTTTTAATTAAGTAGTTTGGATTTTTAAAAATTTATGACTTCATTGATGTTTTTAATCTTAGGTTTTAAAAAGTGTAGTGTATTGGTTTGACTCTAAAAGAAGACAGATATAAATATTTTAATCCAACTAAGCCAATTATTCTGTCCCACCATTAACATTGGCTGAGTTTCCACAATCCATTTACAACCTATTACCTGCTGTTTCTTAGAACTCTGAAAACATTCTGGGTCCTTTTTTTTTATTTTTTCTTAATCCTGAAAAATGACTTTTTGCTTTTATTCTTGTTTTTAAATTCTGCCCACTTATTACCTTTTCATAATTCCGAACTATTTAAAATAGTTAATTTGACCTTCTTTGGATGGCCCTCTTTGCTCTTTTCATTGCTATGGTTATTGATTTGGTTGTTAAAGTTTAATCAATTATTTTAAGTATGTTTAGATTTCATTAAGTTATGTCATTCATTATGTATTTATATTATGCATGTTTTGATTGTCAGTTGTACTCTGAATTTCTGACAGTTTCAGTGATATAGAAATAAAAATGGACCACAAGCCTCAACTTTTAAGCAACATTATTCTTTTCACATTCAAAGTAATAGAAATTAAATGTTCAGACTTTACAGAAAACACCTAACATTGCAAAGCTTCTGCTTATAGTTTGCTTTTATTACTGTTACTGTTACTTTTCTGGCCATAGATAGACAGACACAAAATGTTGGATGATCTTACCTAATGGATTCTCAGTATTACTGGTGCAGAGACTGATGCAGAAATTTCAGAGTGAATCCCTTGCATAGAGTTTCTACATGCTTAATTATTCCCCAGGTATTTGAAGTTGGAGAGAAAAAAATAGAGTTCAAGTTGCTTTTTGTAATTTGAAAGAAGCCCTTTGTTGATCCCTAACTAATTGTACTATATTCGGTAATCAGCAGATGTCTAGGTACAGTCCCATTAGCATATGGCTTTTGATTTGTATGAAATATTTTTGATGCTGTTTTTAAAAAGAAAACAGAAAAAATGACTTCTTAAAGCTGGTCTTTGAGCAATGATCACTTAATGATATACTGCAGTGAGATGGGCAGCAAACAAATTTAATAAATACAAAAATAAATAAAAATTAAGCATAATATTCAGTTCTGATGCTTTTGAAATTGATGACATCTTCAACACCTGACTACTGTGGGCATTTACTTATTTAAAATGCAATAACTTTTATGTTTTAAGCAGTAGTTCCTCCATAGGGTTTTCCAAATAAATGTATTATTTTTTTGGTTAATACTTTACCTTGTTGAATTTTGTCCCTACAGATAAGTAAGTGATCAAAATAAAGCTGGATAATAATAATAATAATAATAATAATAATAATAATAATAATAATAATAATAATAATAATAATAATGATGATGATGAT
>JANHGC010004732.1:333459-344777 GCA_027560395.1 Boaedon fuliginosus | reverse complement strand
GCTTCTGTAAGGAAGTTTGTTTTCTAAAGAAATGCACTTCCGTCAGAAGCCTCTAGGGGGCAAAAACAGCTGATGAGAGGCAGACCGGATGCTGAAAATAGAGCGAATATAGGTAAATATACCCTAGAGTTGGGTGGGAGGGCCCAAAATGTAAAAAATAATAAAAAAACTTTTTGCTCTGACTTGCGTATAAACCATGGGTGACTTTTTCAGCATATTTTGGGTGCTGAAAAACTTGGCTTATACTCAAGTATATACGGTAACCAGGTTCTGATTCTTGTGTCATTCTTATAGGCAGCTGATGGAAAACCAGATCAACGTGGTGGAACGAGGAGCGTTTGACGACATGAAAGAACTAGAGCGACTGTGAGTGTCTCAGGGCTCTGAATGTGCTATGAAAGCTGGTGGCAGGAAAGATGCCAGAGAACAAAAAAAGAGATGCACTTTCCTAATATATACCTCCATTTTTTTTCTTCTCTACTAAACCATGAATTCACAAACATGAGTTAGGGTTCCCATTGGACTTCCTGATCCTTGATAGATTAGAAGTGGAATTAAGCAGGGATAGGAAGAATGCACCTTATGGTCAAAGGCAAATGATTCCATTACCTAGATCAAGTATAATTTCTCTCTGCCCACACCCTCCTGCTTGTATGAGCAGATGGTGCAAGATCTATGTGATTTTACACTCATCTTGAACAGCTTGGCTGGCATTTATACCCAGATGCTTCTCAATCTGTTTGCCATTCTTTTCAGGTCCAAAATAATTTTCAGCAAGAAGCATCGAGTCAGGGACAGTGCACAGACCTGTCTCAGCAACATCTGCATGTTTTTTTTAAAGCAAATGCAAAAAACACCACTTAAACATTTGCTGCTTCTCTCCTTAAACACTTACCCAAGATAGAACAGTCCCAACGCAATGTTGACTGATGTATAATATCCTTAGAACCTGTCACCATTCTTGTAATAGAGGTAGGACATCTATAAAATGCCATGGACAATGAAAGCTTTCTGTTTACTTCTGGGTGGATTTTATGTGTCACATTAGCCTTTCCCCTTATTCCCATCCTTTAGTGGGGAAAATCTGCCTCCATGGTGCTATTCTATGACTCAGTACCTTACTTGCTCTTGCTTCATTAATATGCTCTTCAGTCTTGATAATAGTCCAAACGTATATATTTAAAATACACATACTTTGCAATCTGAATAATACTGGTAAAACTAAAACTATGCATGTACTTAGTTATGCTATGGTATTTATATTCAGTATTTCTATTTACAATATTTGGTGATAAACCTTTTTATCATTTACAGTAGTATCTCCTAAATCTGCAAACACATGCTGATGCTAAAAGGAGTAATCTGCCAAAAAATATGTCAAAACCAGAAAGCTATGAAACTTTGACATCATGAAACATGAGTAGAAAACCATGATGTATTGGAATTTAAATCTGAATCTAGCACTGTTTGATGACATAAAATATACACAGGACAAATACTAATTATTATCAAAAAGGCTTTGAAGTCTTCTTTGCAAATATAGTAGGATTTTCTCCCAGCAGCACTCAGGGTGGGGATGGGGATGTCCGAAAGGCAAGACAGCAGATACAGTTTCACAATCCAAACCTTTTCCCTTTTTGTAGAACTTGGATTGTAAGCCTGCATTCACCAATTGGCCTATGAGGGCTATGCCACTGGTGTCTAATTTGCTATGGAACTAGTGTTTGGATTATAGAGGAAAAACTTGGCTTTTGTAATGGCTATTCCCTCAAATCTTAAACTTTTTCTGTAATGCAGAAATAATTTCAGATGCTTCTCTTTTTGTTTTTGTAATAATCGCAAGCCTCTGCATCCAGTGCATTATGAACTACTGCCCATAGTCCTTCTTTGTGCAAAAGCAAACTGCATTTCATTGACTATGAGACATAGTTTGTTCCATCAACTGGGTTATCGATATGCTTGTGGACTGTCCTAGCTCCATCTTCTTTTGTACTGTTAAAACAAAGCAGCTTCCTGAATACGTTACTGATTGCATACTCTCAGTACCTCTCAGCAACCTGGGCCCATAATGTTAAGTTTGTTAAGTTTGAGAACCCTTGTGTATCAAAGGTGCACAACTGGAAGTCTGAGAGTAACTAAGAATATTGCAGTGACTCAGTAACTACACAGAATACACTGAGTTGTTAAAAGGTTATTTTACTATAATCAAGTTCAAAGTATCTGCGGATAGCCGCCACACAGCTGTTGGATCAGACTGCTTGCAGAACACCACGAAGATTTTGAAGTCAATCGCATGCAGTGCACGTTTGACAGGCGATCGGGAAGTGCGCCCACAAAGCGGGTAACCAGCGAACCGGTAGGAACCCATCCCTGTAAGCGATGTCTTCTTACTGGCAGTCTTGAGTCATGCACATAAATCAATCCAATTGAGCAGCAACAGTAGCAAACTCCTTTAGTAACAACAAACCACCAACCACAAAGCCAAATCACTAAACCACTACAGCAAACAACCAAAACACAGAGAGAGAATAAACTGGGTTCAGGCCTATTCTTAAGAAAATAGCTAACAGAGCAAGCCAATCAGGCAACATTATAGTTACCATACTGTTATTAACCTAATGATTTAACATAAACCACATTTCCTTAAAGTAACAGAATACATTATAACATAACTAACATATCTTGGCTTATATATTTCCTATCCCAATAATTTAGGTAATTAACCCATTCCTAACAGTATTCAGTGGAAATCACTACCTGTAGCTTGGATGGCATGAGATATTTATTTTATTTATTTGATTTATATCCCGCCTCTCTTCCCCCAATGGGGAACTCGAGGCGGCGATGGGGATATATTCAGATATATTGAAGGTTATACTGCGTCACTGGTAAAGTAGGATATTTCATTGTAGACATTTTACAGGTTTTATGTTTGTAATCCTTGTCTAATGTTCATGTTTTATTGCACATATTTGTGTCCATTTGAATAGAGAAATTAATAAATATGGGCTAGGAAAATGATTTTTTAGGAGCAGGGAAGCATTACTCCATTCTAGCCATACCATTTTGGAGATACTTTGCAGAAAACTGGACAAAAATAATTGAATTGCTGTATGTAGTCAGTACTATAATATCCCTGGGTTGAGGAAGTCCACCTGCTTCTAAATGTATCTATGAATGCTCATGATGACTTCTTTCTCCACCCTCCATTTCTCTAGACGGCTAAATAGGAACCAGCTACACACTTTGCCAGAGCTCCTCTTCCAGAATAACCAAGCATTGTCACGCCTGTAAGTAATGTATTACATTTTGTTCACAGCTTGTTATGTAATATTTTGCAACTTATTCTCCTGAAAAATGATGGTGAATTTGTGCTGCTATTCATTCAGGCATTTAAAAGCATTTAAAGTGCTGGGCATAGGTGTCAGTACCTTGATTCAGATGAATTATGCAAGCAAGTATACCAGGGGTGTCAAGCTGGTGGCCAGTGGGCTGGATCCATCATATCTGCGAAGGGGGAAACGTCGCAAAATGTCACATGATGGCAACGTGACACTGCAAGTTTGACACCTGTGAAGTATACTAATGCAGTATGAATCCTTGGGTGTGACTGTGTTTTGTAGTTGCTGAATAAGAAACAGATAAAGTTTGTCCAGTCTTAACCTATAGATTTATTATTTATTAATTTTATTAGATTTATATCCCGCCTCTCTTCCCTGGGCAAGGGGAAATAGATGCACTACCTTAATAACATAGGTACCAGATCAGTACAAACCAATGTTTTTACTTCCCTGGGCTCCTAATATATTTCTATGTTTTAAGGAAGTCAAAGGCCATTTTCTATATTGTGTATATTAAAGTTTATACACCGTATAAACCTAACATACTATAGTAAATACTGGTACTAGATGTGCTGAATTCTACCGAATGACATTTTAGGATAATAGCTGAGATATGGAAGTTGATTGGTAATCAGTTATTCGTTGTGCTGATTGTTCAGGTGGCTTTTTTCTTCAGGAATTTTTGAAGCAGTCTTGACTTCTTGGTCTGCAAGTTAGGCATAGAGTAAGTATGACAATTGGAACAGGCAGAATGGTAGCTACAAAGAAGTTCCATTGCATATCTATATCCAGATACTCAAGTACTAAAGAATACAAAGGAAGAAATAATTTCACGTGCTGCACAGATGTACCTGGGTTGAAAAGATATTACAATTATGCTTCTTGTTAAATTGATATTGATACATTTTAGTAGTATGACTCTTTGTGTACATTCATGTGTAGTATTCTCTGTATGAGAAATTCATGAATGAGAACTGGAATTCTATCTTACAGAATTAAATGCTAATTTAAATATTTTGTTTCTCATTAAGCAGATATGTAATTATTTGTTTTCATTTTTAATTGTCAGGAGTTAGAAAAGATAAAAAGTGAATTGTACCTTTAAAAAAAAAAAACTGTAAATGGATTAAAGGCAAAGTGTACAGATGTAAAAAAAAATCCCTTGTACGTTTATATCCCAAATTGCTTGTCCTAAAATAAATTTCAATTTGTTGGTAAAGCATCTTTATAATTATTGTGTTTCTGTATAGCTTTTCTAAATGCAAATGTAGCAATAAGTTATATAATATGTTTCCTTCTATGATTGTTAACTATTAGCAAAACATAACATCCTGCGAAGGGGGAACACCTGCTGAGGCTCATTATCACATATTGGAAGGATGTGAAAAGAGCTTCTGGAAAAGCTTTTGAATCAGGAAACCCATTTATATAATTAGTGAGTGCATATTTCTCCTGGTACTGAAGGCAAGAGCGCAAGTAGAAATATTAAGTAGCATTGAACCCAAAGCGGACACAAAAAGATGGTATCGGCTACACATCAGCTTTGGATTTTTGAGAATTTCAAGAGTGGCTGACTGCAGTTGCTGTTTTTGTAAAACATGCCAGACTAGTCTGTTGGGTAAATGACTTATCTGTTGATCCACCAGCAAATGATCAGTGGATCTCAGATGCACTTATTTAACATGTTAATGAAAAACTGAAAATTCCACAGTGATCTCATTGTGGTCTGAAGCATCACAGAGAGACAGCAAGGTGATTTAGTTCCCAGGTTCTTTTTGACTCTTATTTTTTGGGGGATTTGTATCCTTTATTAAAGCACTCAAGGAACTTTATATACTCCTTTCCTCACAACAATGTAGTGGGGCACGTGGTCTGTAATGGGAGAAACAACAGGTTGAAAATGAGTTCCTATGTGAGGTTTTTAGCTAATATTTTTGTTTTTTCTTTGTTTATTTTCAAACCTGCTACTTCTCCATATTCCTCAATTTCCCCCATCAATTTAGGTCTGGATTCCAGTAGTTCTTCTAAAATAAATGCCATCATCTGCAAATGCTTGTAATTTATATTTTCTCTTTTTATTTCCAAGCCTTTTATTTCTCAGTCTTGTCTTATAGTCCTATTTAATACTTCCAGTGTTAATATAAATAGAAATGGGGACAGCAGACATCCTTGTCTTGTGGCTTTTTTTATATTAAAATTTGCTGTCAAGTCCCCATTTACTATTACTTTTGCCATTTGTTTGGAATATATAGTCTTAATCATATTCATAAACTTCTCACCACACTCCATACACTCTAGCTGTTGCATCATAAATTGCCAATCAACATTGTCAAATGCCTTCTGCGCATCTAAGAACATCAACGTCATTTGTTTATCAGAGTGTATTTCATAATATTCCATCATGTCTAAGATGACTTTTACATTGTTCTTAATTTGTCTTTTAAGTAAAAATCTATTCTGGTCAGGTTGGATTAACTCTTTCAAAAATCTTTTTAATCTTTCTGCTATTATTGATGCAAAAATTTTATAATTTGCATTTAATAAAGATATAGGCCTATAGTTCTTTATCTGTGTTAAATCTGAGTCTCCTTTTGGTATTAAAGTAATAGTTGCTTCTATCCATGAGTTTGGCATCTTAGCTTCCAACAGTACTTCATTATAAACCTCAAGTACTGACATATTCAATATATCCTAAAAATATTTATACACTTCCACAAGTAATCCATTTGGCTCTGGTGTTTTATTATTCTTTTGTCTATTTATTTATTGGGAAGGGGATCGAAAATAAACTCACTAGAGATGGTGTCCTTAGAGAAGTCCTAAGGACACCATCTCTAGTGAGTTTATTTTCACGGTTGCTTTTGGCTCGCATTTCAGTGAAGGCACCCAGATGGCAGAAGTATCTCAAGTAAACTAGGATCACCATAGTTATGCAGAAAACTCAATCACCACAGAAAAACAATATGGCGAGTCTCTTTCTTTGCTGTTTTTATGGACAACTTTTATGGTTGTCCAGATTTGTACAGGACAGGTATGGTAACCCAAATTTAACTTCAAACAATTTTGTGTCCAGCTTGAGTTAAAATCCTTGACTGGGTTTTCCTGTTTGTGTGATCTAGTAGCCCTAGTTTGAACTAAATCAGCACATCATTTGAATCCAGCTGATAAAAAACAATTTAATTTTTTTTCTCTTCTGTGCTATGTTTTAATTTCCACAATATATACTTGAATAAAGAGTATTCTTTGTACCTTAGGATGGAATAGGAGTTTTTATAAGTAAAATTAATACTTTAAATGATTTGTAACTTGCCTGATTACATGTTTATAATGTTTCCAAGTCCATATTTAAGATTTACCAGAGAAAACATTTATTGAAATTAGAAGTGACTATTGATAAATTTTATTTTTATTACATTTTATTGTCTGAAAGTGTTTATAAAAATTGAATATCAGAGGTGTTTACAAAGCACTTAAGGTGTCAGATGCTTTCCTGATTTTTACAAATGTAATTATTAAAATGTAATTTTTATTAAAAAAGAAAAAATGAGAGATGAATATTGTACAAGTTCAAAATATTAGTTCTGGTATTACCTCTAAAGCTCATAATGGTAACAGAGACATTCTTAGGAAATAAATGTTGCTGCACTCCAGGGCTTTGAATCTAAGTGTGGTCATCTTTCCAGCAAAACAGACAAACTTTGGCTGAGGTAATAGAAATTATATTGGGGTAGGAGGAGTAGAGGGAGTATTAGGATGCAACCTGACTAGTTTGCCTTCTAAGAAATAGTTATGACTGGGCTTGTCCATCCTGGTGATTTTTTTTTAAATAACTTTTATTAATTTTAATAAAATGTTACAGAAATTAAAAAGAAAAAGCATTCCTTCCCTGTATCGATGCGAACCAGATTACATCTCTATAATTCATCATTTTGTAGATTATTCCATATAATTCATTCCTTCCCGAATTTTTACATTTTTAAAAAGATAAATTTTAAAAACCATTCCCTTTTCAGGGTTTAAATCAGTTAATTTCTACCCCCCCACCAATCTCCTTTTTGTTAGTTAAAAAATGTATAAAGAGTATAAAAATGTTAAAATATATCAGGGAAAAAGAGGGGAAGAGGGAGGTAAAATCTTATACTATAATTGAAAACACATCTTCATTTACTTAATCATAATCATTTCAACAACCCTAGATCCATTTCATTTATCCTGCCTCTTTAGTCTCTCTTTTTTTTTTCTTGTGAAAGTCCCCTTGAGTTTTTTTTTCTTCCCGCTGTTTCTTGCGATACTTCTCCTCTCTGTTCCAGCTCGTCCCTCTGGTGATCTTTTCCTTTTAGGTGCTTCTGCTCTTTTAACATTACTAAGTTCCGAATTTGCCTGTTTCTTCTGTAGTTTAAACCGTCCATCTTTTATTTCCAGTATCTTCTGTGTAGTATCTCTTCCTTTTCTCCTTTCCTTCTCCTCGGCTGGCGCCATTTTAAAGTCCTTTTCCTTTACTGCCGGCACACACACCCGTTGTTTTTCCTCCTCCTGCACCTCTTCTTCAAACAATATCGTTTCCGCATTTCCACATTTCTCTCTCTGCTCCACTTTTAAAAACAAACTGTCCATTCCTCTTTTAAACTTCTGAAAAGTTGCATACAGGCTCTCCACTCCCTCCTCAAACTGCTGCCAGACATCCGGGACAACCGGTTCCTCCTCCGTTCTGCCTTCCGCGCCCTCCGCCATTTTCATCTCGTCTGTTATTATTTATTTACTTTGTGTATGTCCGTTTCAATTATTATAATAATATAATTATTGTAATATGTTAAAAGTTCAGTCTTTACCTTCGGGTTGTCTCCACTTGCTGTTTACACTTGGTTTTATTTCCACGAGAGCCTCTGGTAATTCCTTTCAATTCAAAATCCTTTCAGAGTCTTTCCACGTAATCTGCCTTATATATATTCATTAACCTCGTTTCTCATCACCAATCATTGGATCTTATTAGGCGTCAATCTTTAAACACCCAATCTGTCTCCTCCACGTATCGCAGCAATACAGGTCTTTACCTTCTTGTCCAATCTTTCTTTGTGGTCACTCCGGGCTTGTTGTGGCTCGGCCACTTTTCTCCCTGCCGGTATGGAGCTTAGGCACAGGGTGACAGAGAGATGGCACACTCCCCTCAGATCCTGGCCAATGTCCTTTTTCCCCTGACCACTACAAGTTCGGGGTTAGACCCCTCCAGACCCCTGGCAGGCAAGGATTTTGGGAGTTTCCACAGAGCCCCGTGAAAACTCGACCAATTCTGACCGGATGCAGACCATGCCCACCCCCCAATTCTTGTTTCTTCTTGAGTTCTCCATCTTTAGTTAAAATCTCCTTATATCTAAGTATATTTCCCAAGTTTATAAGATTTGGATGTATTTTTAAATAATGTTGCTCTTTAACTTTTTCCCATATTGTCAATAATGCCTTTCTCATCATATGTCTCTTGAAATATCCATGTGATTTGCTTCCTTGGTACCATAAGAACGAATGCCAACTGTTTGTAGGTCATGATCCTCCAGTGTTAATAGTCTTACATTCCTCAGCTGTATCCATTCCTTCATCCACACCAACCCTGCACTCTGGCAGTATAATTCTCAATCTGGAAGGCTGAAACTTGATCTAGTTCTTGCATCTTGTAATAGTTTTAATTTAATTCTTGCTTTTTTCCCTTGCCAAATAAACTTCAAGATAATCTTATTTAATTCCTCAAAATACTTTTTCTCTAATTGTATCAGAACAGTCTGAAACAAGTACAAAAATTCTGACAGTATATTCATCTTAACTCAAGTGCCCAAATGTTGATCATATGCCATGGGATGCTGTAATAGGGCTACAATGTTAAATTTTAAACAACAGCATGTAACTTCTCCAATGCAGGCTATATAGTTATTTATTTGCTTTGTGTGTGTGATTTTTTTTCTACATTAAGAAAACAGATTTAGAATCGTACAACAATATTTAATTTCACTGTTTTTTGCTTATAGAATAACATTAAAATGATGAAAGTCATCATTTGGTTATCATGGCTATGGGACCTATCTTAAAAGAACCCTGAATTTCTATAAAGTAAAGGACTCAATATATCGCTGCAATTTGAAAAATGGTGTACTATTTTTGTATGCTTGTCTAGTTCTATTTATGCATCACTCAAACCATTTAATCTACTTTCCATTATATTTTTCTGTCACAGCCATAAATTCCAACCTGAAGATAATAGATACATATCTCATGTGACAATCTTCATAGCAGCTTCTACTGATCTATTATGTTGTTGAAGCATTACAACTTTCCAGATCTGAAAAAGTACATTTAAATCCTTCTTTAAGATATGTATTTGTTAGGAATTTATTTTCAAATACTGTTGTCATTCTATCCACCATCGATCCATATCCTTATTTCTGAATCAGAAACTTCAAGTACAAGTGCAAGTGCAAATTGGGAGAAAATTTTAATGCAGATCTCATACTGGAGCAGTAAATTTCTTTCAGAAAGTTCTGTACAGTACTTGAATTAATATTAAGTTCTATAGCTAGATGTCCATTATGTTTTAGGTTCTGATGCAATTAAGTAGTCTTCTGTTCTTGATATCAGTCTTGTACTCAGGAAACCTTTTCAGAGACATATGAAGTGATTTTATTTTTGCAAAAGGTTGCAGAAAAAAATGATCAGATTTAAACTTTTTTTTAAGCTGAGAAATGTCAGTTCTGAATGAAACAGGATGATGAATGGGTGATAAATTTAACCAATGTCATCTCTTCATGCATTATAGGTAGCAATTAAGAACTCTTTTCCCCACCCATAGGTATGCTGGGTATGAGAGTTGTTATACCAATCATAATTGGATCCCGCAGAGTATCAGAATATCTGTTAATATTTCATTTTTTATACCTGAACATTCAGTTTCTGCCAATCTCAGACTGTGAATCTAACTGTAGATTACCCACACATAATGATAGTAATAAAACAATAACAGATGAGTAATATTTGTGCAAGAAATATTCTACCTCTCCAATATACAGAATAACTTTCTTTCTTCTCTCCTTTGAAATAAACTTACAGATTGCATTGAAATAGCTACAGTTCCAACCTTGGACCTTAAACCATTATAACTAATGGGAATTGAAAATTCAGCAAGTAGAGTGGACACATTGGAATTTGGCCTTGACAAGATGAATTGAAATGAAGGACTATGGTTCAATTAGTCATCCTTTTATGAAACTGCAATTCATGTGTCAGTAAAGTTTTCAAGAATCTTTTGTCTATATTGCTCAAAATAAATGGTGAAGTATTAGTTGTGAAAACATAAGTCATCAGTTTGTTTTTTGCAGTTTTCCTAATTTCTTTTCCCAGTAAAAATAAAATAAAATATAAGAAAAAAATGAAGAGCTCTGAAATATACAATGCTTTTTTTTTCTTAAAAGAACTAGAATGAACTAGTATTGTTTAAAAAAACTGAAGCGCAATATGAATTGTTTTTCATTTTCTAGAGACATACATAGTGCTAACTTCATACTTCAAGGAAGACTATGACAAGATGTCAGTTGAAGAAATCAAGGGCAAGAATATAGACTACTTAACTTTCTGCAGAATAAAAAACAAGTCTCAAAAGTGCATTAGTCCTCCAGCATCAGGTGACCGGTGCAATAAACATTTTCATTTATATCATATTTTATTTTCTAATAAGTATAGTTATTGAAATAGGATTTTTGAAATACAAAGAAATCAACACAAAATATCAAAGTTATTGACCGGGAAAATGAGGTGGGGTATAAATCAAATAAAAATAAAATAAATAAATAAATAAATTTTATCTTGAATGGGATTGCCCTGCCCCATTCAAGGGAGATATGAAACTTATATCAGATCTAAATACCGTATATACTCGAGTATAAGCCGACCCAAATATAAGCTGAGGTACCTAACTTTACCTACAAAAACTGGAAAAAC
>JANHGC010004732.1:305553-325838 GCA_027560395.1 Boaedon fuliginosus | reverse complement strand
TAAGGAGAAATTTCCTGACAGTTAGAACAATTAATCAGTGGAACAACTTGCCTCCAGAAGTTGTGAATGCTCCAACATTGGACATTTTTAAGAAGATATTGGATAACCATTTGTCTGAAATGGTATAGGGTTTCCTGTCTAAGCAGGGGGTTAGACTAGAAGATCTTCAAGGTCCCTTCCAACTCTGTTATTCTATATTCTACTTGGATCATGGGAACACAACAATACAATAAGTATTCAGTCTTACAGGACTCAGTAACTTACAGTGTTTTCCATTTCAATGAGATTTAAGTAATAAACCAATATTATCTCAATCTTTAATTAATAAACAAGTTTTTCACATCCAGCCTAAGTCCTTTTGCCTAGAAATGATGAATGATAAATGCTCCAACACTGGAAGTTTTTAAGAAGGGATTGGACAACCATTTGTCTGAAATGATATAGAGTTTCCTGCCTAAGCAGGGGGTTGGACTAGAAGACCTCCAAGGTCCCTTTCAACTCTGTTATTCGATTCTATTCTAAATCTAAAGGAAAAAAAGAAAATGCTTGTTTATTTATCCAAAGGTTTTTTCCCCTCTCTGTTAGCTTATTGATAAAACCCCAACTATAACAGTTTTAACCTCTTTTCAGGATGGCAAGTTCTATAAAAAGAGAGATTCTCTTCCCTAGGATATCTCCAGATTTAATTCATAGAAGTGAGCTTTTTCTGCTTAATTCCACTCTTTTATTATAAAAGTAATATTAAGAACCGGTACATGAGAAAAGCAAATCCATAGAAAAAGGAGTGTAATGAATCAAAGAACAGCTTCCACTAGCATTTAATCCCACTAATACATTCTTTAGAAAACTATTCTCAATGTTTTTTTTTTCCATAATAGCAGGTAAGCAAGAAAACGAAACTCTTTTTTATCCTCTTGCCCTTGTTTTTTTTTCTTCTTTTCATCAAAAGGTCAACTCATCTGCTTTGCCTTCCAGCAATTGGGTTTTTCTCATACTGGAATGCAAATTTCATGTTAGGATTAAATAGGAACTATTTCTGAACATCTATTAGAGCTTAAGCTCCAGTTAACACAGCAGCACGGCCTCCATGCAGATGGAAAATGGGGGGGAAGGATATAAGGTTAGCATGATGTCCATTTCATTGCCACCTGTGTCCATTTCTGCTTCAAGCAACCTAGTTATCAACTATCACCAGCTGGACTTATGTTCCTTTTTAAAAAAAAAAAAGTGCACATAGGAGAGGGAAGTTTTTAAAAACTGCAGATATTAGGGAAGTGTTCATAACAAAAATTTGTACAGCAGAAAATGTTGAAAATGACAATATGAATTTTAACAGGTGTGTGTGTGTGTGTGTGTGTGTTCTTTTTACAACTCTGTGGAGTGGAATCAGGGCAATTGAATGGAGCTGAGCATTTACTGGCCGATGCCCTTCCTGACACCTACGCAGAGTTCGCAGCAGATGCTTTCTCTTTGTGCTCTGATAGAGAAACATCTGTGGCTGCCCAGGATCGAACGCTCAGCCTCCTGAGTGTAAGGCTAGTGTCTTCAGCTCTAGGCCACCACGCTGCTCAAGTTTTATTTTTCTAAATAGCAATACAAATTTGAAAGAATGCAATATGTTAAATGAGGCAACACTAATGTTGTTTTGATTAATACATGCATTCCAGTTAATGACGGCATTCCAGATGGGTGGTGGTGGTGGTATCTAGTTCAGAATCTCCACAGCCAGTTCTCTGACCTGGGTCTTGAAGTGCAAGCACAAAGAAGCTTCTGATTGGCCAACCCTTTCAAGGTCCTAGACCTTGGGGTCATTTTGACCTCAAACTTTAATAGTCCAGGACTTTGAAAGGGTTGACCAATCAGAAGCTTCATTGTGCTTGTTAATTATATTGGGAGATATAGAACTTGTTTCCTGAACACTTGAATCACTGTAATGGTAAGTGAGAAAAATCTTGAGAAACAGGGTGAACAGATGCTGCCTAAGGAACGGGTGGATATGAAAGAGCATAGCCTGCAGCCATGTAATGGGCAGAGTAATAGATTCGGAAGGGAGACTTCCTAATTTCTCAGGCTATAAAGGTGATAGCCAGAGATCTGTACTTTCAGATTTGCAAGATTCTGTTAGTGTAGCCTTATAATAAAGTAGAATTGGCTCCTCTGGTCATGTCTAATGTCTGATCTATCTAACCTAATAGAAGAAAAATGGAGTACTTTATTGGCCAAGTGTGATTGGACTCACAAGGAATTTGTCATAAGCTCTCTGTGTACATACAAACAACAAAGCAATATAATCATAATAATGATACAAAAAAAAGATACAATATATATCACACAACAGGGAGAAGATCTAGCTATTAGAGCAGAACAGAAATGGCCTTGTAAAATTTACTCCCCAATTTGTGGAGAGAGAGAAAAAAAATGGGTAAATCATTTCTTTGGTTTTCTTAAGGGGAAGTAGAAATTCTCCAACCCTTTCTCAAGGAGGGGACATTCTTTCAACTGTCCATATCTTGAATTTGGAACCCAAAGAAGCTGTTGACCATTGGAGAGATTAACAAAACACAGGATGTTGAATGCACCTTTGACCAGCTCAGGGTTAAGTAAAGACAAGAACCCTCAGCTCCACCTTTGAAAGATTTTCTAATGCAAGTTTTCCTTCATTGAAGAAGTGAGGATTAATATGGAAAAAAATGTCCTGCACTAGACACTATATACAATGTCAATATCCCAACCCATTAGTCTTCAGACTTACCACTTTGAAGAAAAAGGGAGTCTTCCTTCTTGCTGTCTACATAGGACTTGAAGAAGGAGCTATAATATCACAAGATTTCTGCATAGAAGAATATACCACTTTTCCCGAACCATAATTTGTACTTGGTCTGTAGAGTACCAAGGATTACACCTCCAAAATAATACCAGAAGTCATAACATGACTAAATTTTATTTCTTTTGTAATTTAACTTTTGATTAAATTATTAATATGATTGCTGGGCTAATTTTAAGGAAAGCTCAGAAGGATTGGATTAGTTTTAGCTTTAGAACCATAGTCATTTGTACCTTGAATAAGAACTCTTGGTTGATTTGTTCAATGAAGCTTTTTTTCTCGATTGTTCACAATATTTTCAGGTGTCTTCCCCAACATCAAAGTTAAAAAGTTAAAAAAAAAAAGCAATAACCTTTTGGAGACGTGCTCCAAAGAGCAATCTGTCAGCTTGGAAGCCATTTTTTCTTTGAGGCTTCTGGGCTGCCATATTCAGTGCCTGGGAATTTGGGAGGGGGATTTCAAGGAGTGGTGGAAGATTAGCCACAACATTCCTTTCTCAGAAAGTCAAGGACATGTCACCCTGCACCTGGAGGGGAGTGACTGGGGCTAGTCTCCAGTTGGAACAAAGTAACAATTGGACAATGTGATGGACGATGGGGTGCAGGGGTTGGCTTTTGGATTTTCTTTGAGTTAGGGAAAACCCAGAACTCTCAGATTCCCCAGATGTGCCAATATGGCATCTCTAATCAAATGGATCTTTGGGAAGATGGTATTCTCGGAGTCTTTTTCTTTGGAGGTTGTTACTTGGAACACTGACACAACCTCTTGCATGTGCATCAAGTTAGCATGACAGAAAAGAGCACAGAAACCCTATGGGCATTCTTAGAATAAAATCACGAGGCATGTCTGCATTCTGATTTTTTTTTCCCTTGAAAATGTGCCCATCTGTTCAACAAAAGAAAAATAAAATTGAACTATGAATGCTGGAGAAGCTGCTATGGTACCTTTATACAACCAACAAGCTATTTTGTGAAAATATATGTGATGGGCTCTTCACATTCTAAACATGAGCATTGCCATTGCCATGCATACACACAATCAGATTTGAAAACAAGATGGCTAGTGAATGCACTAAGGTAGTTTTAGTTGCTGGCCCACCAATGTGACCTCTTCCCAAAAATCAACCTGCATCAGTCAGAAACCAGTTCAGCTAAAGACCAATCAGAAGTCAGAACATCTGGCTATAAAGGCAGGAGCCCAGTAATTTCTTGTGGCCTGCGTAGCACATTAGTTTACCTCTGAAGATGCCAGCCCCAGTTGCTGTTGCAATATCAGAAAATCTGTTATCTAGACCAAGGAAGTCAAACTGATGGCCCACAAGCTGGATGCATCACATGCTGGCCACTCCCACTCCCAGTTTAACAATGGGGAAAAAAATGTTGTGATACGTCACATGTTGACTTGACAACATGAGTTTGAAGATGGCACCACGACTTTCGGGCTGTTTGCTGGGTCTCCTTTGTTCTCTCCTTTTAATACAGCTTAAATTTCTAATTTGTGTCCCACTTCTTAAATATGTTGTTGTTTATCTTGTAGAAATTTAATTTGGTCTTAATTTCTGTATTGTATGTATCTTATATTGTGAGCCACCCTGAGTCCGTAAGGAGAAGGGTGGCATATAAGTTCAATAAACTAAACTAAACTAATCACCCCTGATCTAGACCATAGTCACTAGGAAGATGGGCTGTTAAGAAATATGAAATATAATTAAATAAACTCTGAATTTTAACATTGCCTGACCTTAATATTGTTTGAAAGGGTATCTTTTAAAAATGTCATTCTTACCATTGATTGGGATGAAAGCTGCATGCCCCTTTTATAATTTTTTAAGTGTTAGACCACTTTCAATAAATAAATATGTTTTTAATTTCGTTTTATCAGCAAAACAAAAGATTAGCTAGAAGAAAGAATACACTTTGGAATTACATAGAATTGTTGAGCAATTGAACATTTCATTTATAGTACTAATTATAAATCAATTGTTCAATCAAAGAGACCATTACAAACAAAAAGCACATCTACATTTTGCATTCTCTAACTCAGATTAGGAAGGTTAACTTTTCTATATCATCCATGTCCTACAATCTCTTCAAGCAAAACACTAGCGTAAGAAAAGGATCACATTTCCATTTTGAATCTATTTAGCTAAATAACACTTTGGTTTGAGATAACAAGTAAGCCATTAAATTCATTATTGGATTTTCCCCAGTTCTTTGTAGTAGTACAAAATAAGTTCTTTAAGTCTGTCATTCTCATAATTGCTTGCAACAGCATCTTTTTAAACATGTTAAACCAGTGTCCATAAAAGCACAATGGATTACACACTGTGAATAGATCAGTTTTAATCATACCTGTTCTTGGTGTTTCCATGGTGGATACCATCAGAAGAACTATGTTCCTGTATGCACAATTTCTAGGAACATCACCTTAATACAAGTGATGTGGGGTGGAATAAAGTTGACACAATGTTAATGGGTCAGTTTAATCATAGGATCCATGTTCTTGATGTTTTCCATGGATACTGTAAGAAGCACTGTATGGCTGTAAACATATAATACAATAAGCCAAACAGATATCCATTACGCATCCATGTTTTTTTAGAAGGCTTTCTCTTTACCCTTTCTAACATCATAAGGTAAGCAAAAGAAAATATCAGCAGCAGTCTGATGAATTAAGGATCAGTACATCTACCAAACCACAATATTAGTAGTAAATAGTGTCCAACAACCAGCAGATACCTTGCCAACAAAGGTCTGTATAGTCAAGCTATGGTTTCCCCAGTGGGAATGTATGGCTGTGAGGGTTGGACCACAAGGAAGGCTAAGCACCGAAGAACTGATGCTTTCTAATGGTGGTGTTGGAGAAGACTCTTGAACCTTTGAACTGCAAGAAGATCAAATCAGTCAATCCTAAAGGAAATCAACCATGACCATTCTTTTTTTTTTTTTTGATAAAAGTTTTTTATTATTTTCCAAAATAACAATTAAAACCACACATTACATGTATGCCAATGTTGAGTTGGGCTACAATTATTTAGTAAACTTTAATCATAATATCATATGGAAGTTAAAAAAGATTACAATTTTTTTTTTCAAAATTTTCATTTTCAAATACCCCATCTCTATCCTTTTCATGGAATTTATCATCATTCAGTCAAACCGTTTGAATTAATCATCTTCATCATCTTATCCTAAACAGTATAATCAATATTTATTACTCCTCCACTCCTCCTCTTTCAAGTTGTAATTCATTTTTAACTCATTTAATACCATGTAATCATATCTTCCAATTCCATTCCTAAACTATATTTCATTTTACTTCAATATTATTAAAAAAATTGAAAAGTTAAAAAGAGAGTAGAGGCTATATATCACTTAAAAGCATATTAACGTATCTGTTCAAACATGAGACCTCCGACTGTTTAAGTCCACATTTCTTCAGCTAGCAGTCATCTCTATGGTTTTTTTGTTAGTATCTCTTTCGAGCTTTCTTTCTTCTCCCCAGTGTTCCTAGCAACAGTGTTATCTTTTGCCTCCCGTTTTCCTTCAGATCCTTGGATTCCTTCTCTTGCAAGTAGGTATCCTCCAGTAGACTTCTCCAATTTCTTTTGTACAGTTTTAAGTTTTTTGAGTCTTTTAAATTTTTCTCTGTATTAACGGGCACCATTTTCCCCTGGGGTCCCTCTGGCTCTTGGCATTTCCAAATCCACCTCACCCAACAAAGTTGTTTCTCCTGAGGTCTCGAAACTCTCCTCTTGCCTGATATTATCACTTAATCTGTCCATTGCAGCAAAAGTTTTTACCAACAACTTCCAAATTTCTAACAATGAATCAAGCACTTTTTCAGTCTGCTCCAAAGCCGTAACGGCACCTCTAGCTTCTTCCTTCTCTGCCATCATATCCACAAAATTAATCCACAATCAGTGCGCAAATAGAGTCAAACATTCTTTAACCATCTCATCTGTCCATATTCCATTTATTTTGATAAAATTAAAAATAGTTTACAAAGAGCAAAGTCCATCCTGTACAATACCTTGTCACCACTAAATCATCGCTCCAGGACTCCTTTTTCAGCTTAATTCACTTAATTAAAGTCTCCTTCCACTCCAGTGTCAATCATCGTACAGCTCATCTCTTCCACCTGCGCTCTTTTTCCCCGGCTTGTTCTATGCTTAATGGCAGCTGTTGCACTCCATTTCACTAGCCTCTGACTTGAGGAAAGCAAGACAAGGAGGGGAGGGAATTTGCGGGTTCCCTCGACCCTCCCTGCAATTCCCCTATGCTTTGTCCCCCCCCTCCAAGGAAGCTTAGGTTCCAGCCATAACCCTGGGCTGGCAGACCAGGACCAAAACCACGAGCCCACGAATTTCGTGCCCTTTACTGCCCGGGTGCAAACCAGAAGTCAGATTTAGTTTATTCTTAATAAGACCACTGTGTCCTTCTTATGAAATATGTTAATAAGCTGAATGTTAGAAAATATTAGAGATCATTGTTTGGATTTTTACTGGCTATATATCCAGGATATTCAAACAATATCCTAAATCTGTGGTAATAAAACACTTCCATGAAATATGATGGCATCTGAATTGGTTCACATAGCATGCTAAGACAATGGCTAAATTGCCAAGCCATATTAAATCTTCATCTGGTGGATATAAAGCTAGATGTTGCTCTTTGTAGGATTTGGATTCTAATTCTGCTGCCTCTTCATATATCTATCTGTAAATAGTGTTGCCATCGAAGTTCCCCAAAAGTTATTTTTATTTTGTGGAAGATGCTTTTCTTCTCTTTAGATGGAAATCATAACATACCTGCCTTTTCCATTGTCATTGCTCCTTGACACCAAGCTGGCATGCTGCCCACTATAGTAGTTTACATGACTTGGTTCCAAACTTCCTTGTCTTTTGTTTGTTTGTTTGTTTGTTTGTTTGTTTGTTTACTTACTTACTTACTTACTTACTTACTTACTTACTTACTGGTATTTATTAAATTTATTTGCTGCCTATTTTGCTGTGGAGCTACTCTAGGCAGCTTAAAACAGTAAAAGCAGAAGATAAAAAGTGTAAACCTAACAGTAGCAAAATAATGAGACAATAAAATCAACAATGAAAATGTAGTAATATGAGATTAAAAGATGGACAAAGGGAAGCAGGGAATGCGGGAGGAGAGGTGGGGTTTGCTGTCAATCTAGTAGCCACCACCAGATTCCCATACTGGATTCCCAGACCAATTGGAAGAGCCAGCTCTTCAGCTCTTGTGGAAGGATCGGAGGATGGGGGCAGATCTTATTCGGGTGTGTGTGTAGTAGGATGTTCCAAAGGGTGGGGGCTGCAGCAGACAGGGATACTGGCAGCTGGAGTCCTTTAACTGATGGGATTTATAGAAAGCCTTCTCTTCCAGCATGAGTGACCTAGCAGGACAAGATGCTTCATCAGGTAGCCTAGACTCCTGCCATTAAGAGTCTTAAAGGTCATAACCAATACCTTGAACTGCACTCAGAAGCAGATCAGCAGCCAGTGCAATTCGTGGAGCAGAGGTATAACATGGGCCATTCTAGGGGCCCCAAAGACTGCTCATACTGCCGTACTTTGTACCAGCTGAAATATCTGAATGGATTGTAGGAGTAGCCCCAGCTGTCAACCAAGGAGACCATATTTTATTTAGAAGCTTTGAGGCTGCCACAGTTAGTACCTGGGAATTTGGGAGGGGGGAATTCTTAGTGAGTAGTAGATTAGACTCAACAACATCCTTCTTAGAAGTCAAGGACAAGTCAGCCTGCACCTGGGAAGGAGTGTCTGGAGGAATGACTCCAGATAGAATGACGTTTGATTGGGCCATGTGATGGACTGATGGGTGCAGGGAATGGATCTTTGATTTTCACCCAGGAAAGGGAAAACCTGAAACTTTCAGATCTGGGATTTCCCAGATGTGCCAATATGACTTCTTTAATAAATTCTTACTTGGATGGACTTTGTCTCTGAGTGTTGAATGGAAATGGGGAGTTTCATTGGAACGCTGACATCATGTAGGGTGCATCGCAGAGAGATGACTATGTCTTGAATGCCTGAGTGTAGGGAGTCCAGATCCAGGAAAGTTCACAGCTGTTGCATGAACTGAAGCCATGAAAAGCTCTCCTAGTCACACCTATCACCTGCTCTTTGAGCAGGAGTCATGAGTCTAGGAGAACTTCTAAGTTGCAAACTGGATCTGAATGCAGAAGTGCAACCCCATCCAGAACCTAAGATGACAAAAATCCAGATCTTCAGATTCCATACATCCAAAGCTACTTGGTCTTGATAGGGTTCAGTCAAAGCCTGTTGCCCCCCCATCCAGGCCTCTACAGTTTCCAAGCACCGTGAAGAGTATTGACTGCATCTTTGGGTCACCTGGCATGGAGATGTAGAATTGAGTATCAGCAAACTGATGATATCTCAACCATGACAATCAATGATCTCACCTGTGGCTTCATGTAGAGTACTACATAGGAGTGAGAGAGTAGTGAGCCCACTCTCAATAGGGGTGAGAGAGTACTGAGCCCTGTGGACTGCTGCAAGTGAGAGGCCAGGAGCTGGATCTCCCACTCCCTATAATTACCGGTAGTTAGTTGGGACTGATCTTGGAGAAAGGGGATGAACGAGCATAAAACTGTGCTGCCTAGCCCCAGTTTCTCCAGTCAGCCCAAAAGAATACCATGGTTGATGTAATGAAGGCTGCTGACAGGTCAAGGAGAACAAGAATGATTGCACTATCCTTATCCCATTTTTCTATGAGATCATACACAAGTCCATGGATGAATGATCCATAAATCATTCTTTTGGGAATTCTTTAAATGTAAGTTCTTTGATTGCTGGTTACAGATACTGATGTGGCTATCTCATCTTATGTTGCCCATTCCATAGTCTTTATACTAACTGAAGATTTGTGTTTTGAGAGACTTTTCTAGTTTTAACTGGACATGAGCCTTGCCTCTTCTGATACTTAGCCATGGTCTTCCTGAGAGGTGTCGGATGAAATGCAGACAGCTATTAGATACGCTGCATCAGCTTTTTCTTCTTGTAAAAGGGTTGATTTGTTTTGATCCTTAAAGTGTGATTTCAAATACCTTGTGCCAGCATTTGCTGTAGTACAGTTGGCTAGTATAATGAGATTACAAGAAACTGAAAAAAAAATTACATGAGAAAATTATTGCTTTTTTTATCAATTCTGCTTAATAAGATATATACATTTTACCAAAAATCAGGCCCCATAAACAAATTATCTTATAAATGGCATTAAATGTTTGAACTGGCTTCTTCCAAACATTTCCTTATTAGTTTGAACATGACCCTTGAACATTCCTAAGTACAGTAAACTTTTCTCTAAAAATAATTAATAAAACATACCGTGATAGGCCATGGGACCTGACTTTTGGTAATACCCTGTATACTGTATGTATGCAGGCATAAATACTCATCCTAGCTTTGATAACACCCTAAATGCATCTATTTTGGAAAAACAGGATTCATATATCTTGTCTGTTACACTAATTACAATTCCAAACTTACCTGCTGTTAGGTACCTAACCTGACATGACCCTTGTCTAAACTGTCCTAAAGCACTTGAGCAATTAAACGCGCTTTGGATTAACATTTCTCAATGTTTGCCTTCTCCTCCAACCCAAATCCCTTGGAGGCTCCAATCTCATTTTACACACATGTTTTTCCTAAAGACAAGGAAAGCTGGCTTAATTTTTACTGTGCCCAAGGGAACTATTTGCAGTTAAAGATGTCTCACTGACTGTGACCGGGTGGTAAAAAATAAAACTAAAAAACCCAAGAAAGTTTGCAGGATATTTCTTTCTCATCAACTTTCTCGTCTACTTCAGCATCTGGTCCAGAAAAAATTGAGAGACGGGATCAATATTTCACTGTTTTTTTTCCAAAAACAGTTTTATTATTTAAAAACAAACATACTAAAATATATAACATAAAATTACATTTCCCTTTAAAATGAGAATTATTTTACTTTTGAAATAAGGAGTAAACCCCAGTTTTGCTATGGCACTCTTTCATCCTAATTCCAGAAATGTTTATTATTATTCAAATGTCTTCCCTTGTATATAAAACAGGCTTTTCCAACCTTGTACACCCAGACGTGTTAAAAATCCACCATAGAAAATCAAGTTGCATCGGAATACATCGGGATGTACTTGTCCATCTATATTATATGGAGTGAAATGTATATTGAATTCTGTTCATTTAGAACAGGGATCCCCAATTTTTTAAATAGGGGGTCAATTCACGTTCACTTAGACTTTTGGTGGGCTGGACTGGCTGGGTGGGCGTGGCTAGGCAGTCATGTAACTGGGTAGGTATGGCTAGGTGGTCATGTGACTGGGTGGCCATGGCCAATTTAGCAGTCCATTAAATAATACACACAAATTAAACTTTAACTTGTTATGTTCCTGGGGGTGGAAAGCAGGCTAGTGAAGGGATGTGACTGCCTTGGGGTGTATGTGAGGGACTTCTGTTTGTGTGTGTATGCATGTCTTTCTCTCTCTCTCTCTCTCTTCCTCCCTCCGTACCCCCCTCTCTTTCTTTCTCTCTCTCTCTCTCTCTCTCTCTGGAGGCGAGGAGGTAAAAAACAAGCCAGTTTTTGGCTTCATGAGGCCTCCATGCCTCCCATTTTTGGCCTCCTCAGCCTCCAGAAGACAGTGGGTGATGGTGGATAGGGGGACAGTGTGGGCAGGGCAGCCTCATAGTCCCGCATGGGCTGGATTAATGGCTTCGGCGGGCCATACCCAGCCTGTGGGCCGTAGTTTGAAAACCCCTGATTTAGAACATGGGTGTCAAACTTGATTTCATTGAGAGCCACGTCAGGGTTGTGTCTGACTTCAGGGGGCTGGGGTGGGGGTGGCCAGAGTGGCCATGGCCAGCTTGACATCACTCATGTTGAGGGCACCTGTGGAGGCCCGAGCGCTCTGCCAGCAAAAATGGACTCCTGAGATCTGTTTCCAGCTCTGCCAGTGAAAACAGAGCTCAGGAGGACTGCATGCGGCCCTCCTGAGCTCCTTTTTCACTGGCAGAGGCACCACGGACCAGTCCCTTGCGGTTTCCAGGGTGGCCCTGTGGCCACCTGCAGGCTGGATCCATCCCATGGGTCTTCAGTTTGACACCCCTGATTTAGAAAAAAACACACTGTCTAGCAGCTGTTCCCAACCTTTCTGGCTCCGCAAACTTAGAGCAGTGGTGGTAACGGTGGCATTGGGGAGAGAGGGTGATTTTGTGCATGTGCCCATTGCTTGCACAAATGGAGTTTCGTGCATTTGTGCACTTATTTGCTGCTTGCAAAGCCTGGTTCCCAACAAGGCCAGTTTCGGGCTGCAAACTTGAATTTGGGGACCCCTGCTGTATAGAATTGAAAGTATTTCAATTTATGGTTCATTTAGGAATATTTTGCATGAACATTCTAGGTTCACTTTAGCTGATTATGTCTGGCTCAAATCTTACATCATTTATATAAATTATGTCTATTTTTAATATTTCACTCTTGAGTCTTTTCCATAAACTTAAAATAGAAGTCACAGATGATGAACAGAAAGTCGGAAAGAGAGTTTAATGTTTCTTTCACCCTGCTGTGCCAAAAAAATGGAGCTGTTATTTTATATGGGAGAGTGGCTACCGCTAGTGAGAACTAGTTTCTTCCCCAAATCCTGAAGAATATACCATTCTAAATTTTATGTTAACTACATCAATACAATTCAGCCAAATGCTAATGGGAAAAATAAATAATGTTAAGAGAGACTGGAAGCTTCTGCGGATCTTGACAAATAACTAAATAATGATTATGGTGACAAAAACTATTACTTAAAACAAGAATATGCAGAGTTCTTGATGCACTCTGAGTTGTTGCTTGTAACATCTCTGAGGTCACAGAATCACAATTTGAGTGCTTGGCAAATTGCTCAGCTTGCAATTATGGTCACAGCATCGTACAGGCACATTATAATCATTTGCCAGCTTCCAACAGGCAGTCAATGGAGAAACCAGTAGAAGGTCACAAATTGTGATCACATGACCACAGGATGCTGCAACTGCCTAACAATGGCAACTGGAACTGTTGCAACTGCTGTTGTAAATTGGCCCAGTCACATGATGGGCCAATTTATGACAGCTTTGTTGTGGGACAGAGTTGTTGGTCCCAGTTACTATAATTAAGTAAGACAAACCTTTATGGTATAAAAAAACAGGATGCTGCATGAATTATTAATGAATATGGATTGAATACAAAAGTCAATCATACCAATCAGCCAATAGGAAGGTACCACATAAATACGACTTACAGAGTAACTCAAAGCACATATTCCAAAGACAGATGTTCCCTGAAGATGGGTCCAGCACGAGTCTGAAAGCTCAGAAGACTAAAACCTCTTCTCCCAGTGACCAACCCTGATATGGTTTTGCAACAAAAGTCAGTGACCAGTATGAAAGAAGAATGTTGAGTATTTAATAATGAATAAGAGAAAATGATTAAGGATAAAATTGCAAAAACCAATATATGAAAAGGAACAAATGGACCAAGAGGAAGACTGAGTAAGCCATAGTTGGACAGAGTTGATGAAATCTTCAAAAAATGGAAAGGTGATAGTTTAAAGACAAATAAATTATAGTGGAAGCAAAATTAATTTTGTAAGGATAGAATGATGGGGCTACACATTCCAATGAATGCAACCTTTAGTTGTATTTCATTTCCTTTTTTATTATTCCTTTCATTAATCTTGTTTAATATTTTGTTTCTTCTTTGTGCTGTCTATATTATTTAAAAGGGAATAGTAGGATGTTTGTTACAGCTGAAATGTCCTAGTGATGTTTACAAAAGGCTTCAGTATAATAATTTGGCAGACAAGAGTCCCTAACCTCCAGGATATTTATAAGTATTGTTCCCTCCTTCACTATAATTCTGTTATAAGTGCTTTTGCTTCTTGGACTGTAAGGAAATAGAGAATGGTGACAGAGTCCAGGTTGGTAACAAATGCCATTTCCGACCTCCCCACCCCCATTTCTACCTGTTACAGCTGGGGTTTTATGAAAAGGAAAATATTTACAAAGTTGCTGAGTGTGTGCAGTGGTTTGCTCTGCTAACTTTTCTCAAAGGTACATTAAGTGCAAGAAATAGAATACATAATGCCTCCACCTGCCTCCTTCTCCAACCCCTTTATCAGAAATAGTATTAACTCATTGTTTTCCCTTCCTAAATTTAGGGCAAATAGAAATCCTGGCTCTCTGCCTGCAATTGCTAAGGCACTGTGCTGCAAATGCATTGTATGGTTTACCCAGCAATAACTTCATTCAGCCCACAGAGACCTGGCATTTGGCTGCTAGATAACTGAAAGAACTTATTTGACTCTCTAGGCCCCTCAAGAGGGGATTAGCTTTTCCAACTGGAGCTGAATTGGGAAGGGAGGAGGAACTGAAGACTTATGGAATCACATTCCTAGGAAGAGCCTAAAGATCGGTTAGGGAACTGCTCCTGGTTTATTCAGCACAGGACAGTGCCAGGCCCTCAGGAGCCCATTATTTGCCAGCAGGGACTCTGAGCCAGTTCAGGACCCAGCTGCATGTGTTTTTCCCAGGGGTCTATTGTTCCAGGTTGCTAGGAAACATGGCCCTTCAGGTGTCGCTAGGGAGACAAGGGCCTGGGTATTTGGTTTTAGGTCAGCCACAATAAAAGCTGCAGAACTGCCTGGGCGTCCTGGGCCCTCCTCTGTCATTTGTCAGCTGCTCCTCCTTCCCTGTGGTGTGTGTGCGGGTGTGCATGTGGAGAGAGAAAGAGTGGGAGCGTAGGCTGCTGAACAACATGGGACCGATGCCAGTTTGGTGATCCACCTGATATCTTCATAACAATGTAGTACTTTGCGGAGATACTTCAGGCCCATGGCTGATGCCTTGCTGGGAATCCACTCCCTTAGTCTTCTGGTTCTTTAAAAACATTTAAATCATCCATGGCAGTTGTCAGTTCCTTTCTCCACTACGATGGCTTTCCTAGTTTGGAAGTACAAATCCCTTCCTCTGCCTGTAAGTCCTTTCTTTGGGACAGATGGTGGCAGGAGTGGGGTAAGGGTTGGGAGTTCATCCTCCATCAAAGAAATGGTGCTTTTTGCCTCCTGTAGAGGTGTCAGTCCATTGCTATTGTGTGGCTCCCTGTATGAGGGGAACCAGTCATTCAAGACAAATGGAAGCAATCCCTCCTCCCCCTCCCTCACTTAACTGTCTTTGAAATACAAGTTCAAGAACTATGAAATTGGTTCCAGTGGCTGTATGAGAAGGAAGAATATACTTCAGCCTTGCTGGCTTTTCTGACTGTAATCATCCACATGCCATTTTTCCCCTCCTCCAAATCTTCCTCTAGATGGCACAGATCAAATACATATACAATATGCTTGGAATTAGACTTGTCTAATGATAGATGAATAGGGGATGTGGGTATATTTAGATGTTTATTCAATTGCAATACATATTATATAGTGCATTGTGTGATTTAAGGATTTGGTACTAATAAGATAAACCCACTCATTTTAGATTTACAGTCGGAACCACCTTCTCTCTCACTGTGGATTGTGTGGACATGGTCTTCCTAAATTCTCACCCTCGAATATGGAGCCCTGAGACATTCCAGCTCCCACACAGTCCAGTGGAATTTGTTTTTGTATCCCATTACTATGCACATGATTTTCTCCAGCATGTTTGTTTAGCCATTTGGTTAATGGCTGCATGTTAATGTAAGTGGAGCAGGTGTAAGTGCAGACACTGGCCATTTAAAATGGAGATTTAAGACAGTTAATCAGTTCCAGTTTTGCCTCTCTACAGAGGCCAATGATTTTGGTACAAAGAAGGGTAGGGTCTACAGGAAATTAATTTTTGCTTTATATATATCTGAGATAAAAAAAAGTTGTACCCTGCGGAGTATCAGTTCTAGAATATTGTTTATTGATAAGCTGTTCACCTGATTCTGTACTTCCATGAGACTTCCCTTTGCTTTGCCTTTCTGTCCTTTGTTTTCCTTGCTACAAATGGTTGTCTTTCTGCTCACCAAGTTACACATGCCTTTCATAAACCATGTTCTAGTTCTGCTCTATATTGATTTATTTTTTAAGTGCTCAGTGAAAAACTCATCTTCCTCCTGATGGCACAGATCAAATGCATGTACAATATTAGCTATGAGTAGCCTATTTGACTCTGGAACCCTCTAGTAAGATAAGGTTCAACTCTCAGAAAAGCCATGATGTTATAAACCTACCATACTAAGAGTACCCAGTTAGGTAAAAAAATGTTTGTTAACCAGCTACCATAATGAGGAAGAAGTCTTTCTTTTTCCTATTCCTGAAATCAATCAGATTTTTATAAGATCAGACCAATAGTGGCCACTGACATTGTAAATATTCATTTAAGGTTGGACTTTCATAACTCAAGGCACATCATAACCTACATAAAAAAGTAAATAAAATAAAATAAAATCTGGCATATATGTTTTTCATTATTCTCATTTTTAAGAAGAATGTTAGTGCCTGATATGATTAAGAGTAGCGAATGTGACAAAAATTAATGTGAATGTGACAAAAATTAATTTTAAATTTTAATATAATTTAAATTTAAATTTTGATCAGAAAGACCAATAATTAAAAGAAAACCCAAGTTTAGCTTAACATTTTGGGCACTGGGTTTCTTTCTAGGGACCTGGATTATTATTTGAATTTGGTTGGGCACTGCATATTATGAGTGCCTTCCACTATTTGATTTTGAGCCATCGGGAGTTGCTGCCTTCCCTCTCATTCTTGGAGATTAAAAGGCCAGTTACATACTTCTTTCCTTTAAAACTGAGATGCATAACTTCCAGCTTTTGGTCTGAAAAGTTATATTGCTCTGTTCTCAGCCCAGCAGGACTGGGTCACAGATTCTACTAGTTCTTTTGGATTTGGGAGCAATGACCCCACCATCAAGAACAGGGGACATGAAAACTTTAGTTTATATCCTTTCTGCTAGCTAGGAACCCCAGAAAGTTGATCATAGTTACACTCTTTCAAAGTCAGTAAATATGCATTAGAACTCAGATAGGTCAGCATTGAAGTTCCATTCTATGAGATTTTTAAATTAACTTATATAATCCCTGAACCCTAATTAAGCACACCTGTTTTTCAGTTGGCTCATCTCACTTAACAAAGACAAAGAGAAAAAGAATCTTATTTTGGAACACTTTCTCCCTTTGCCAAGAGTGGAACCATCACAATTCAAAATTAAGCAGTCCTGTCAAGTATGAGACCATCAAGGCTAAGGAGACTTTGTTTATAACAGGTGGTGATGAGAACATCAAAATTAAGAAATATCTGTTTCTCAGGGTTTATTGAAGATCAGAAAGATCATAGATTTACATAAATTTTTCACCAAGGACAGGGCAGTCCAAAACAAGACCCAAGTATGACCCATTACCGAGTAGAATAAATACTTGCTTAATTCTGCATTATATGGAAATATAAAACCACACCAACTTCCATTGCTGAGGAGGAATTGGCAAGGAAGAACTGAGTAGTGGCATGTGCCATGCACGTAAAAGAAAATGGTATGTACCAGTATTCATTTCCTCCTGACCAATTATCCCGTGGAACTACCAGCACCACAAATGTAGGTTCTTGCTTTAAATAAAATTGCCTTTAGGATATTTTTTATTGAATAAGGTGCGGGATGAAGATCCTATATTCATGTGTGAGTAAGGGGAAGAAAACCTAGTTTTCTAGAAAACTACATTAAAATGGATCATTTTGATGATATATTCTTTCTCAGTTTTAGTGTCACTGAGACTGAGGGAGGCCCACCTGTTGGCCTTTTCCAGACATTCTGTCTCTGAGCTGCCTCCTTATTGCTTGGATTCACGTTTCTTCCTTCTCTCATTTCCTTCCACAAATAATGAAAAAATTAAATAGTGCAGAATTCAAGAGCAGGGATTCAGGCGACTGGGGAGAAGACTGATGTGCAGGATAGATTGCCAGTCTCCTATAGAGCATTTTTCTCTCCTTTTCCACAGGTGCTGACCCTTGACATTCCACAGCAGCCTGGGTCACTAATTTGAGATAAAGCAAACATTAGCCCTCCCCTGAGTCTTAGTTGTAGGGTCTAGACTTCTTGCCTGCATTTACATTGCACTTGTGGCTGCAGGATGTGTGGTCTCTATAAAAATTAGTCATCTTATCCTTAACCATAGGCAAGCTTCTCTAATCAGCCCTGTCCTTGTAATGGCAAATAGTAATCTAAAGGTCTGCTCTAGGGATATAGCCAAATGTTGGATTCAATAGAGAGTAGATATTTCAGACAGAATATCATAGACAATGCACTTAAACTTTGATTTAAAGATCTGTTCTGTATATGATTTCCTTAGCCTTTTAATAGAGTTGCAAGTTCTCTGTTTTGTTCTATAGAGTGATAGCTTTACTGATAGAGGAAATATTGTAGAATTCCTCTTGTAAGGAACTGGACAATGACAGCTTGATTGATGGTTAAGTTGTCTTTTCTGTATCATTCTGTTCCTGATGTCTCTGTATGTAAATCTCTTTTTTTCAATGAAAAGTATAGGTTTTCACTAGGTGGAATAAATGGGTCTGTTTATATGGTAAGAAAGTAATCAGATAGGGGTAAAACTTCCCTCCTGTTCAGTTTTACAGTATATTTTAAACTATCTATTAGCTTTCAAATTATATTGTGTAACAGATATAGAATTTACTTAGTAGCTTCTGCTACAAGTCTGATGGATGAAGATCCATATTTTGTAGCAAAGGCTCTGTATATCATCTGTATATTATCTGTAACTAAAACAAGACTTGGACATGAAACAAATCTCCAGTTCAATAAATTCTTTCTTTCCCATTCTGCAGTCCTTCATATAGACATTTATGAAAGCTAGATGAATTACAATAAAATATAGTAATAATATGCCCACCTTCAAATTTCTATAACCTTCTTTTGAATCCACAACTTTAACTATCTTAGCTTATATAACTTATATAAGCTGTCTTTGTTTTTTGTGTGTGTTTTTCCTTGCAGGCCACTCAACAGATCAGCATGTAAGAGTTAAATTCATAATACTCATAATTACTGAGTATTCAACAACATAGAAAAATACATTCTGAATAAGAAGAAATGAAAACAAATGTTCACATAAATTAGGGGGTTAAATGAATACGGGGACAGCTAAAGAGAAGAACTGCTATCTCTCTCTGCTTATTAAACTTAATCTAAATTTTAGGTTCATATACTAGTGAAATATGGTCAATGACTTTGTACTGATCCAGATATTTCTCAAATATTTGTGGATAAACTCCTCTGCTGTTTGTCCTCCTCTTGAAAAGTTAAATAACAACAAACTTGGTTCCTATAGCATCGTTCTTAAGTGTCAGAATAACAAAAATGTAAATGTCAGATATTCTTGAGAGTTCATGGCCAAACAGTTGATGATAGAGGAGAAGATATGAGGTAGCTCAAATTTATCTTAAATGTACCTAGGTAAATCAGACTTCCAGGCCAGGGAATGTCCCCTGGCTGTCTCATTGTAATTGCAAAGGGCATGTTAGCTTCAATAAAAGTAGAAGCCACATTTTTGGCTGTGATGGCATCCTTCAGCCCTCTGCCAGTGAAAATGAAGTTCGGAAGGGCTGCACATGCCCCTCCCAGGCCCTATTTTCAGCCACAATGGCCTCCTGCAGCCCTCTGCCAGTGAAAATGGAGCGCCATTTTCACTGGCAGAAGGCTGCAGCAAGCTCTTGCGGCTGAAAACGGGGCCTGGGAGGGCTGTGCGCAGCCCTCCCAAGCTCTGTTTTAAGCGGCAGAGGCACCAAAGGCTGGTCCTTCGCTGTTTTCAGGGTGGCCTCGTGGGCCAGATCTAAGCACCCCATGGGCCGGATTATTTCATCACCCTTCAAACTCTGTTCAAAATATGCCTACTGGAAAACTAATTGCTAACCAAGCCACTGACTGTGCTTGTCAGAAGGTCACAAAAGGTGATCACATGCAGTGGTGGGTTTCAAATAATCCCACCACCGGTTCACTGAAAATGTGAGTGTGCAGGGTTTCTGTGCCTGCGTGGCTTCCGCCACATGGTGAGGCTTGACCGAGCAGCCTTTCAGGGCCTGCTCCCCTCCATCTCTGCTCTCCGGGACAGTGGCTGCTGGGAGAGTGTCTTGTACAATTTAGCAGCTGTGAGCCGCCGCTTTCCTCTAAGTCCCATCCGGAAAGTGCTGCGACACAGAGATTGCATCATGTTGAAAGCTATTTCTCTCAGACACAGCCAGGGATGGGTTTCTCCCGGTTCGCTGGTTACCCGCTTCGTAAACGCGCTGCAAGATCGGCTGTCAAAAGCGCGCCGCATGGGATTGCGTTCAAAAACTTCATGGTATTCTGCAAATACTCTGATCCAACAGCTGTGCAGCGGCTATCTGCTGC
>JANHGC010004732.1:251412-264676 GCA_027560395.1 Boaedon fuliginosus | reverse complement strand
CCTTCCTTCCTTCCTTCCTTCCTTCCTTCCTTCCTTCCTTCCTTCCTTCCTTCCTTCCTTCCTTCCTTCCCTCCTTCTTTCTTTCTTTCTTTCTTTCTCTTCCTTCCTTCCTCTTTCTTTCTTTCTTTCTTTCTTTTTCTGTCTTGTCTTTCTTTCTGTCTCTGTCTGTCTGTCTCTCTCTCTCTCCCTCTCTTTTTCTTCACATAATGCCTCCTTTGCATTTCAGTCCCCCAATTTTTAAATTTTCTTGTGCCCAGAGGTCTAAGGGATCAGGATACATATAAACCATAAGCCATCTTACACGATGAAAGTGAACAACAGGAATGACTTGGTTGAAACAACAAACTAGCCTGCAATTCAATCTCTTATTTATTGTCTAGAACACAGAGATAGATCTGTTTACTATAAATCAGTTGACTAAGTGTTCTAACCTCTTAATTTGAAAAAATAAATCATGTGCCAGAACGTATGTACAGGCTTGCTCTAATATACCTGAAAGAGTTGTGTTTGCTGCATTTACATTAATACTTTGCCCACCTTTCTTTACAGCCAAGGAACAATACTTCATTCCAGGTAAAGGGAAAATATTATAATGGCATATGATAGAATTAATGTATTGATTGAATGCATATACCGTTTTTTGCTGGGCAGAAATTTCAGAGTTGCCCTTTAAGATGAACGGTTTATGTTAAAACTTCCAAGTGCAATTGAATGGCTTATGTTTAAAGAACTTACCTTAAAACTTCCAGCTGTAGCTCAATACTGGTTATTAGGTGTAAAACATTTGGTGGCATAAACTTTGTTATCTAAGGGAGCATCAATTTTCTGTAGTTTTTGCCTGTTGTGTATGCTTATCCAGAGTTGGTATATCCAGGACCCATCTATTAAGCAATATCATCTGACGGGATCTAGAAAATGTGCCTTCACTGTTCATGTGCCCCCAGGACAACACTGTCTTCCCTTTCCCCAAGCATGTTTAAAACAATCCTTAAAACATAGTCTTTTCTTGGTTTAGAATGGATTACATGTGGGGTAATACAGGTAGTCCTTGACTTACAACAGTTTGTTTAGTGACCATTTGAAGTTACAATGGTACCTGAAAAAAGTGACTATTTTTCACAGTTACAATTATTGCAACATCTCCATGGTCATATGATCAAAATTCAGGTGATTGGCAACTGACTCATATTTATGACAGTGGCAGTATCCCAGGGTCATGTGATCAGCTTTTGTGACCTTCTGACAAGCAAAGTCAATGGGGAAGCCATATTCCCTTAACAACAGTGTTACTAACTTAACAACTGCAATGATTCACTTAACAAGTGTGGCAAGAAAGGTTGTAAAATGGAGCAAAATTCACTTAACAACAGTTAAGTTCTATTGCCTAGCAACAGAAATTTTGGTCTCAATTGTGGTTATAAGTTGAGGACTACCTGTAATTATGCAACCAGGTACTTTCCACCAATAACAGTGGCCTTGATTGCATGTTGCTACAGCAACTCCAAAAACATAACCCCCACTTCTGAGGCAGATGGAGAGAGCAATGGGTAGCCTGAGTTAGTTAGAAGATAAACTGGAAATCCCAATGGGAAAATTGGTTTTCAGAGCAGAGTTATAACTAGAGTTAACTTTGAAAAGCAAGCATCATGAGATCAATCCAAGCGAGCATCATGAGATCGGATGAAGTGATATAAAATACTTATGTGGAAGTGCCTTTATTCCTGACTATGAAATAGCAAGAGTACAGCTGGAAGGCTAACCAATGGAAAACCCCGCTTAATATTCTTGCAGGCTGAGCTATCAGGCTCTTTTTATAGAGAGCACAGGGCTAGAGAAAGGATTTTTTTTTTTGCTTTTGCAGACGATCCCTGCTCTCCTCTGTTGTGTGCAGAGAAGTGACAATGATTATACCCAAGGGTAGAGAGTAGTAAGGGACATTTCCTTGTCTTCTAGAAAAAAGGTTCCCTAGCAGTACAGCTATCTTTAATTCACACTTCATTTTTCTGGCAGGTACAGAGGATTATCATTTGAACAGTGAATGCCATAGTGATGTGGTTTGCCCGGCCAAGTGCCGCTGTGAAGCCAATGTGGTGGAGTGCTCCAATCTGAGGCTGACAAAGATCCCAGAGCGCCTCCCACAGGCTACTGCTGAATTGTAAGATCTGAACTTGCCCTGCCCATCATTGAGCATATATTCATGTCTTTTCACAATCCAGAGTGCTCTTTCCTTCTTTGTCTTCCCTATGGCTCCTTCACACAATGAGTTGCAAAGTGTCATTATTGTTAGGATGTGTTCTGCCACTGTTCCTTAATAAGATAAAGTGAGATGCAATACCTATTCCATGTACAGCCTCTTCAGAGAACTCTGCACAAATGCTTGTGTCCTTCTCAGGAAATCCCCAAGCTTTCACTGTGACACTCACTTCATTTTTTCCTTATTCTGGGTGATTTTTGGATAGGAAAGCATGGGTATTATATTGTTCATGCAGCATATAAGCCTTTGCTCTCAGGCTTCATGTTTATCTTATTTTGTTTCCTGTACAGACGCTTGAATAACAATGAAATCACAGTGGTGGAGGCGACAGGCATCTTCAAGAAACTTCCACATTTAAAGAAAATGTGAGTTAAATGGATGAGAGCGTCTAGGTACACATTCCTCCTTATATAGGATTTTAGAGTGGGCTTTACAGCATAGTAATATTTTTAAAAGATGTGGCAGAGAAAGAGCTGACAAAGTTCCTATAGGCATTTGTATAAATAAATGGATAAAAAGAACTATGCTGGATCCATCTACTATCTCCTTACATATATGAAAGTCCATGACAAGTGTGTTGTGCTCACATTACCTAGCAATTTTAGTAGGCATATTCCTTCTGATAGTGGAATACATAGCTATTTTAACTAGTGTGGTTCTTCAGGAAACAAATGCAATAGATGCCTAGAGTCTGATCAATTTCTCAGCAATCTGCTTGAGGTTACCAAATTAGGCCTAAAATTATGACAGCTGTTCAAGTGGGTGCAGAAGTAATCTAGGGGAAGAATTAAAAGATGCTAAATGAAATACTCTTCCAGCATTGGATCTATCCAATCTTGTCTTCTTTTGTTACTGTTGAAGTTACAAAGCCTGGCAGACTGTGAACTAAGGTGCAACCCTTCCTCTATTGACTTCCTGCTCCTTGTTTTCCTAGAAATTTGAGCAACAACAAAGTCTCAGAGATCGAGGATGGGGCCTTTGAGGGGGCAGCCTCAGTGAGCGAGTTACATTTGACTGCTAACCAGTTAGAGTCAGTGCGCAGCCCCATGTTCCGGGGCTTGGATGGGCTGCGAACACTGTAAGTCAGCCCTAACTGGGGATAGTCGGGAGGGAGGAGCATCATTTTGCAGAATACTAATGCTTCTTCCTGACGTATAAACAATTGTTGCTGCAAAATGGCTTCTTCCCATCTTCTCTTTTCTCCCCAGAATGCTGAGGAACAATCGCATCAACTGTATTCACAATGACAGCTTCACTGGGCTGCGCAATGTGCGCCTTCTTTCCTTGTATGACAATCAGATCAGCATTATTTCACCAGGGGCTTTTGATACATTGCAGTCACTCTCTACTCTGTGAGTTGTGAGGGAACTTTGGGTTTAATATAACCCACGGTCCTTTCTCCTGGATTTTTATTTTATTTTTCCTTTCCAAACTATTTTCTGGTCTCAGAAATGTGCTTCTATGATGAACTGATCCAGGTTCTGGGGTGCTCCCATTTTAAATTTAGTATAGTTATCTGAGAAGTGGTTGCAAAGAGCCATATCTCTGGACTCATGACTAGACAAGAGGAACTTTTTGTTCAGGAGAACGGCTTTCTTCACTTTCAACTGGGGGCCATGGTTGAAATGCTGCAGTTGCTGAAGTAGGCATTGATCACCGTTTCAAAACATGGGATGTTGCTGAGAAACTATTTTGCACGTTGCTAATATTTGATTTTATCTACCAATTTTATCTCTTGATGGGGGAGTAAAATTAAAAATACACAAATGGTAACAATGAATATACCATTTTGTTGAGTCAAAACAGAGCTTCATCTTATCTTCTAAGCTTGTTCTTGCTCTTTACAGGGGGACCACTGAGGTACAAGGGTAACAATTTGCCTAAGGCAACTTAATGAGTTTATATTTCAAAGGAAAGACTTGTGCAAGTTTTCTTAACTCAGAACTCCTTTATTCAGTTCATGATCTCCCCAAATGAAGGATGCTCCAGAGTAGGGGTCTCCAACCTTGGCAACTTTAAGTCTTGTGGACTTCAACTCCCAGAATTCCTCAGTTGAATTCTGGGAGTTGAAGTCCACAATTGTGTCTTAACGTTGCCAAGTTGGAGACCCCTGCTTTAAAGTTGGGAAAGGCACAAGAGAACAGACAGTTCTGCTGAATTGGACCAAAGCTCTATGTTGCCCAGCATTCTGTTCTCACAATGGCCAACCAGAAGCTAACAGAAAGTCCAGAGCCACAACACTTATGTTCTCATTGCAGGAGGAGAACTATGTTAGAAATCTTTATGAATAAATTCATTTTTAAAAAGGCATATAGGTTGGTAGCCAGTCTGAATGGTCTGCAGGTGGTCTGTTCTTGAAACCTTGAAGAATTCATGGTAATCAATAAAGACCAATCTTAATTACCAGCAGCTCCCCAATCCTACAGACCATAATTATAAAATGATGGTGTAACAATATTTTAACATCCATGTTTGGGAAAGAGTGACGGTAAACAATGCTAGTCTAGGTGGCAAATAGTCTAACTCGATAATATGTAAAGTAGATTTATATTATCAAAATATAATTAGATGTTTACCAGGTATGAAAAAGGTGATTGGTTTAAAAGAGGTCAGGAAACTTCATTCCAATTGCGGTCAGTTAAAATTTCCATGGACAGTGGTATTATTTATCTTCTTTACATAACCTTTGAACCCAGGAACCTACTGGCTAACCCCTTCAATTGCAATTGTCATCTGGCCTGGCTGGGTGATTGGCTTCGCAAGAGGAAGATTGTGACTGGGAATCCACGCTGCCACAATCCAGATTTTCTGCGCCAAATCCCACTACAGGATGTTGCTTTCCCCGACTTCAGGTGTGAGGAAGGTAACTTATGGGCTCTTAGATTTTGGGTAATAGCAAGGACAATAAAGCAAATATGCAAGCTTTACACAGTGACGTTTCTTATATATGTGCACCAAATCATTTTGTATCTTCTAAGAGAGCAATGTGATCCAGTCTCATTCTATCAACATATTTTGCTTAGATTTTTAGTTTTGAACCATATAGTTCAATTCCATGGATATATCAGTTTACACATTTTGATGCACATGGCTAAATAAAATATCTATATTGCTCAGTCTACTCATTTTTGCAAATATTCTCCTTTAATATGCTTATATCATGCAACTTTTACCAATATACGGACTTTTGTGTGCTTTTCTTTCCAGATTTTTAAACCTATCCCAATCAGCAAACTATTTTTGTATGAATGTTTTATTCAGAAAATTACATCAGAGTATCAAGAAAATCATAAATATCAAATAATAACAACTGCATTTTTGTCCGCATATAGGTTAGGAAAACTTGAATTTTCCATTGAAATGATAACTGAATTAGTTTTTCCTTCACTTTTAATGTGTCAGACCTCTAGTGGTCTAACTTGGGCAAATCATTCCAAAGGTGCAAAAGCAATTCACGCTTTGCATTGACTGAAATGGGGAGAGCATAAAAGGCTATGATGAAAACCACAAAAAAACTACAGGTGAAAGTGAGGTGAGGACTAGAGTGGAGTTACATGCAATGACTCATTTCAAATTACTTTGGCCACTTTGTGGAGAAATTTTGACCGCTGCAATTTATGGGACAGTTGTACAGTTTTTTGCAATCTTCCTACTCTTTGGATAGAAATTACCATATTTCAGTGTTGAGCTTGGCTATCTCATTTACAAATACATGGACATAACCAACTGGCCTAATATGACATACACAACTCTGTGTCCTTTAGATATATAGAAACTAAGCATTGAAGGGTAGCCCAAAGTAGAGAAACCAATCTAGTATCTTCAAACCACAAATTAGCTGAAATGTTATTTTTGCTAAACATGCATGGAGTTCTAATGATGTAGTGGGTCCTAGAGCTGTGTCTACTGATTTTAAGCATTCTTTTTAAAGCTTGAACAGTTGGTTAAAGGCACAGCAATTTAATTGTTGATTTTATTGTTATTTTATTATTTTTTATTATGCTGTATTGTATTTTATTTTAATCTTTGTTGTAAGCTGCCTCGAGTTCCCCTTGACCAGGGAAGAGAGGTGGGGTATAAATCTAAATAAATAAATAGCTATGGTGTTTAACCATCCAGATTAAATAAGTGAAATATCTTGATGCAAAAAATATTTTACGATAATACTGATTCACTGAAGGAAAAAAACATGTGAATTTGGCACGCACATATATATCATTGGCCTTGATCCAATGCAGTAGTTGCTTTCAACATAGCCTTTGTGTGGAGAATAGGTAGGGATGGCTCCGACCCAGAAAAAACTAATCACAGTAACTTAGCTTTTTGAGTGTACTTCTCTGCCCAGAAACCTTCTTGTAAATCAATACAAAGGCACCATTTCGAACGGGACCTTTCCATCACTTCTCATAAAAACTTACATAGTTATTTGTAATGAATTAATCACATCAGTTGATTAACATCTCAAGTTCTAATTGTTCCTGATATATCTGACTCTTGAACACCTACATGCTAATAGAAAACCCAGAATTTCTTGCAAAGATTTGAGACAATGTTTATATCTGGAGTCTCATATTGTGTTCTTCTCGGCTTGTCCCTTGGCAGGTCAGGAGGAGACCATCTGCTTCCCACGTTCTCAGTGCCCCCAGGAGTGCACCTGCCTAGACACAGTAGTTCGCTGCAGCAACAAGCACCTGAAAAGCCTTCCAAAAGGGATACCCAAGAATGTTACTGAGCTGTGAGTATAGATATGTAGGATATCGGCTGGAAGGAACATTATGAGAACTGGAACATTGTATCCATGAAAGAAATGGTCAGCACAACTTTTTTAGGCTAACAACCACACTTGGTTTTGAGATGGTGCTAGGGACTGGAGTCCCTAAAAATAGAACAAAAATATGGGTGGAATCAATACAGAACCTAATTTCTTTTAGATATTATATTAATTAAATCCAGTTAATACGATTGTTTTCCGTGTATTTAATAGTTTTCTCCAATCACATAAAAATAACACATGTGACTAGCAAATTTTGGAAGAGCTATTGGGGTTGTATCCAAATTTTTAGTGGTTGGATGAGTCTCGGATTGTACTCTCTGGATTTGGAGCAGCAAACTGACTAATGCATCTAGTCTCTTGAGCTGCACAATATTTGCAATTTTGCAAATATTTGTATGAAGAAAGATTAAAAATATTTTTGGATATTTTGAACTATTATTTCTGTGTGGAAAATATATTTATTGGGATGTTAAGTTTGTCGTTCTGTTTTTCATCCACAAATGGTGAATCTGTGGCATGCAGAAAGAGCCACAATTATCAATATGTTGTTTTGTAATGTTAATGAACCATCTACATAGCATTAAAAAGACAAGGTGATATACCTTCATATTATACATTTTGCACATGGAGATCTTGAACTTTGGTCTTTTAGCAGTTCAGTTGTAATATGTGACACATATTTTTACTATTCTTGCAGCTATTTGGATGGCAACCAATTCATCCTTATTCCAGGACAACTCTCCACCTTCCGTTATTTGCAGCTGGTGTAAGTGTCCGAGAAGCATTAAGAAGTTAGTCATCTGATGAAACCTACAGTGGTCTTTCCTGGAGATGGTAGATTAAATATAAGGATCATAACACCCTCTAGGATGTTCTGAAAACTGCTAAGATCTTCACCATAATCTAGATCCATTTTCTCCAAGTTGCTGACTCAAGATGAGTAGGTGTGACCTGGATTCCTTCGTTGCATATCTAATTGGACAAGGAATAAATAGGAAGAGACATAAATTGTACATCAATGTGTGGTTAATTGATGTAGTGCTACAATTTATACTTGGTGCAGAAGATAAGGGGGTATATAGCAGCTCTTAATAGAAACAGATGGTCATGATGCTACTAATATGCCAGTGAAGCTTCACAAGTTATAAACGGAAGTAAAACATAAGGCCAGACCACCCTGTACAACCCAGTAATTTATTTTTCAGATTATTTTTTTCACTAATTAGCAAAAGGCAATATTTCATTAAAAGCATAGAATGCCATAGAATTATGTATATTGAAACAGAAAGGACTCAAAGAAGACCAAGAAATAGCCAAGAGAGGTAGTCTCCTCTTATCTTCTGTACTCTCCACAAGAAAACATCTGAGGAGAGAAATAGAAACATTTGCATCATACAAAATGATGCTTAAAGCAGAAAATGGAAACATTTTAAGAAAAATAAATCATTAGGAAACTTTTTAGATTCAGTCTTCTTAATTTAGTCTTCTTAGTCATGACACCCTCCTAAATGAAATGAAGTTACAGGTTCTTACAAGAAAAACTCCGCCGTTTTGAATAAGGAGACAACTAATTCAAGAATAATGGATTACATCACGCAATCGTCGTGCAGTTAGTTGGATAAAAGTGCTGATAAACCATAAAGTGGATTTATCAGTGTATGTGATAGATATCCAGGCACTGGAATTGCAAAGGATTGTAGATTTTTGCTTGAGAAATGAGAGGAAGGAAGGAAGATTGAGATAAAAGTGATATTAGAACCTGCACTGTGCTTCTGTTTTGCAGAGACCTGAGCAACAATAAGATCAGCTTCCTCAGCAACAATTCCTTCACCAATATGAGCCAACTGACCACTTTGTGAGTGTTTTCTAACAGAGCTAAATCTAAAAGTGTTGTGCTACTTCAGATTGCAGGGACAGATATCATTGGGTTCCTGTGGTGAAAACCTGGACAAAGGCCACATCCACTCAGCTCTTTTCCCATGTCCCCCCTCTACCCTACAGCTAGCAGGAAATCCAAATTCTTGCTGCCTCCGTAGCACATTTTTACCAGGTACCTGGAACAGGCCCAAGCTGAGCTGCTCTCTATCCAGCTTTAGCACAAAATGACCCAAGGCCTGTGATCTGGCTATAATTCCAGCCCTGCCCACTATCAACTAGCATTTGAAAAGCCTATTCCATTTAGAATGCATAATACCCTAATTACTCCATGCACATTTTTTTCTTTTCCCAGTGGCCTATTTTTTAAAAAACAAGCAAGCAAAAATGTAGTAGGCTGACCACTATTTGCCAGAAAAGAGTATCAAGTGAGGCATAAGCTTGTCAGTTTCAGGACTTCTCCCTATCTAGCCGGACCAGTCCACCCACCTATTTTTTCCAAAAAACAAAAACAAAAAAGTGGTGAAAACTGGAGTTCCAATTTCCCTTACAACCAAAAGAAGACTTAGAGAGGACAAAGAAATCAGGGACTGAAGAGACTGGTCCCACAGGAAACCAGCAAAAGTAATTGAAGTCACAAGGTGGCTATCAAAAACCATATCAGGCTGCCTCCTGAATGCCCATTAATACACTTTACATTGCCAGCATACAGTGTCTTAAGTGGGACATTAGGGTAAGCACAGCATCAGCATCTTAAAAAAACCTTAAGCCAGCTGTGGGAGTCACTGAGATGCAGGCAGACACATAGGGTTATGTTGTCAGGAAAGTGTTAGTGTGCCTTCCTTGTGCCAGGACAAGAAGGTTGTGTGGATTTACTTAGAGATTTTATTAATGTATCTGCTATATTTGCTTTATGCTATTCAAAGCAGGTTTCCTTTACAGTGGTGATTTATACCCTGTGCAAAATGGGGTTGATCGGGAGAGAGATTCTGATTCAAAATATTTAAGATTTTTCTATGAGTTATTTATTAGTGCAGGGCTATCAAACTCACAGCCCACAGGCTGGATGGGCACGTGCCGCATCCATGCCATGCCCAGGCCATGCCATGCCCACGCCCAGTTTAGTGAAAGGGGGAAAAGTCACGATACGTCACGAGTTTGACTTCCCTGTATTAGTGCATCTTACAAAATACTGGGGAGAGGAATACAGTCAATCTATGGGATGTTATTACACAACATGTCATTGTTTTAATTGTTTTTACCTCTCTCCAAATTCACCTAGGATCCTCAGCTACAATGCACTGCAGTGTATCCCCTCACTAGCCTTTGAAGGTCTCCATTCACTACGGCTGCTGTATGTACCTTGTGTTTTGCACCCAATTCATATCATCTGTCCCACCTTATTCGTTTCTCTGAGGAATCTCCTGTTTGTGGTTTACTGGAGAATGAATTTGGCTGGTCATTATTTTGTTTTAATAGATAGCAGCCAGGCAAAGAATACGGCACATTTGGAATTTTGGGGTGGGGGTTGGGTGGGTTGAGAAAATGACTTCCATTTTAAAGGACCAATCATAAATCACACATTTACTATGAGGCAAATTTATGGTGCATCTCTCCATCATTACCCTGGCCTAACCTCCCGAATACTTTTTATTACCTCAAAATCAACTTTGTTTTTTACAGGGCAGGTGGGCAGACTACCAAATAAAGTTGTATATTGCTTAAATAAAGAGAATATTAGTAGCTGGATCTTTACTTTGCTGCAGGCCAAGTTCTGTTTTATGTTTAAACTAAAAGATGCTTTAAATAAAAAAGTCAGATGAAACAGTGTTTGGAGGAGTCAAAAGAAATGGCTGTGGGTGGGGGATAAGTGCCCTTGGGTCCTATTTTCTCTTATTTTGGAGTGCTTGAGAGAAAATTGATTAATTTCCTATAATCTGAGAGACCTTTCCTTCATATAGTCCATGTACAGCTATTGTCTTGCATTATTGTCCATTACTCACTCGTATTACCTGCCTAGGAAAAATATGAGTTCAATTAATAATGGAGACCAGAATACCCATCCCATAGAAGTGTAAATTGCCATTTATTCTGATGTACTGGAGACCAGAAATGGCATAATGGCAGAGAAACCCCTGGATTTATATAAATTAGAATATACTTGTAAGTTACGATGTCAGAGATAGCGAAGTAATGAAGGTCGAGCTAAAAAACAAAACAAAAAACAAAAGTTTATTTAGAATACAGAAACGTATTGTAATAGTAATAAATATCTGGTGTTTCTCTTTCTTTTCTTATCTCCCTTGTCCTTGCTTTCCATAGTTTTCCTGGCCTAAATATTCTTTCTCCTTGTGAACAACAATTCTTTGTCTTCCTATTTATGGCTTTATTAGCATGCTGGTTCTCTAAGGGGCCCAGGAGAGGTGAATGGACTGGGGTGGGTATGGGTGGTCTGCTTAGTCTAGCTAATACCATTTTTTTTACTTCAGTCCCACCCTTTGGAGTCCAGACTGCCCTGCGTCTCTGCAAATTCCACTCCAATGAGCTGTTATAATTCAATTTCTTATTCCATCATTTCTAAATTGTGTTTTGAAATCCAGTGTTCGACTGGTAGAAAAGGCAGCATGCTGATGGAGGAATGCAATGAGTAATAGGCATATTCGCAAGAGGTAGTACAGGTAGTCCTTACAACAATTCGTTTAGTGACCATTCGAAGTTACAATGGCACTGAACATTTCCCCACACATTACGAACCTTGCAGGATCCCTATGGTCACATGATGAAAATTCAGACATTTGGCAACTGTCTCATATTTATGATGGTTGCAGTATCCAGGCGTCATTGATAAACTTTTGCGACCTTCTGACAAGCAAAATCAATGGCCAAGCTGGATTCACTTAACAACCATGCCACTAACTTAAAAAGTGGACTTATTCACTTAACAATGGTGGGAAGAAAGGCCATAAAACGGGGCAAAATTCACCAAACAAATGTTTCACTTAGCAACATAAATTTTGGGCTCATTTGTGGTCATCATAACTTGAGATCTATGTGTAATTTAATTATTCTGTAGTGTAAATACAAGTAGTCCTCGAGTTATGACTATAATTAAACCATGCAATTGCAACCATAAGTTGTGATGGTTGTAAAACCCTTTTTGGAGCAGTTGCTAAGTGAATGCAACAGTCATAAAGCAAGCACAACTCATTGTTATGGGGTATTATTTTCGCACAGGGCATTGCAAATAGCCATAAATGCAGGTTGGTTGCCAAGTGCCTAAAATACGGTCATGTGACCATGCAGGGGAGGCTCAGATATTGGAACTTGAGAACCAGATCATAAGTAGTTTTTTGTTGGGGAGGGGGGGAATCCATCATAACTTCAAACTGCTGCTAAGCAAATGATTGTAAATTGAGAACTATTAGTATTGTTCAAGTAAATGTCTATGTTTTCCAGTTGTCAATTAGATTATGTATGATGATAAGAGGATGCCAAATGAATATGAATCTCCAGTAAGTAGAAAAGGGACATTGGTGTAAACTGAGTACTATAACCTGAGATTACATGCTTGATTAAGTTCTGCACCAAAAAACCATGCTTTAAAAAGAGTTATAACGTCTCCTAAACCAATGACTTAACTTATCTTAATAAACAAATTCATTAGCACCAAAAAGGTCATGTTATTTTTTTTACAGCACAAAGATCAATAATAAAATCCAGGGAAACTATATCCCATAGTGTAGGATGGAAGGGGAGTGGTTGGAACAAACTAGCTGGCTTATGCACCCCAGCCTTAGCCCAGCCACAGGCATGGCAGGATGAAGCCTTGCCTTTGACATCAGGACTCACTATTTCATTCGCTTTCTGAGGCTACGTTTTGAACACTCACTACTACATGCCTCGCAGCTTTATTATCATGGTAAAGTAGTAATGTTTATTCCCTGAGAGGAAGATATAAAAGAGGGTTGTGAAAGGAGTATCCATCAGTTACGCAGAGAATAATTAGTTGGGAGTGGGGGCTCCCTGGCATCTCAGTCTCCTGCATATGGGTCTTGTTACCGCAAACCAATCCAATCCAACAGATTATTATTATTATTATTATTATTATTATTATTATTATTATTATTATTATTCCGATTTGTATCCCGCCTCTCTTCACCCAATAGGGGAACCCGAGGCGGCAGAGCAATACAATAAAAGCATTTGCCTATATAATAAAAATCAAAACACATTCACTCACTCAATCATACAGGGGGGTGGGGAAGGGGGGTAAATAAAGGCCACGCTTGCTGGCAAAGCCAGGTCTTCAGTGCCTTGCGAAATCCAGGCAAGCTAGAGATGGTTCTAATCTCCGCGGGGAG
>JANHGC010004732.1:211659-237349 GCA_027560395.1 Boaedon fuliginosus | reverse complement strand
TCGCAGGCGGGGTCTTTTAACTGGCTGCGAGATCGCGTCGCGTCAGAGCGTCCCGTACGAAGCTGGCGCTTCTGCAACGGGACAGGTGAATAGACTGAATTATAATATGCTTTCCGGTTCAGCCAACCCTGCAATTATGCGAACCGGTTTAGAAAACCATAGCTGCTTGAAACCATCCATGCAAATCAGGTATCATTGCAACGCTGTGATCAGAAAACACGTATTGAGTGTATTTTCATTGCTGAAAGATTTATGGCACGCATGGATCCCTAAGTTACTGTCTCCGAGTCACTTACTGGCGTAAGTGCAATTACATGTATCTACCTAGCTTTATGTCTCACGTTATCTTCAGGTGTGAACATGGAATCTGTATGCCTCTTGATGCACGTTCCTATAGTTGCCAGTGCCAAGATGGTTACAAAGGAGCCTTGTGCAACCAGGAAGTTGAACTACGCAACCCATGCAAGAGCTTGGAGTGTGTTCATGGTCAGTGCCAGATCTCAGATGCAGGAGAGGCCTATTGTGAATGCAACTCAGGATTTGATGGGGATCTCTGTGATCAAGGTCAGAAACATTTCTGTTTCAATGTATGTTGAGCATTAATTACTAATGACACTAAGGGAATTTCCCTTCTGTGCAAAAAGTTAGGTTCATATTTTTGTTGGCAAGTCATATTAACCCAGTCCTCTGTGAATTATTCAGGAATCAACTTACTCCTGAAAGTGAATATTCTAGCAAGTAAAATATTTCTTCTTTGAGTCTACAGGAAAATTTCTTGGCAGATCAGCTGCTGCCTAGGAGGTTTCTTCTAAGCAGCTTCTTCCAACTGTGATGATTATAAGTGACTGAATAATGAAGGAACATGAGCAATGCAACCACAATTCCCAACTTTTAAAATCTAGAATGATTCTTTACTATCAATAAATTATATCTTCTTTGGCTTTCTATGTTTTTTTAGAACATTATTTTAGATGCCCTTCGCTAGAACCCCCCCTCATTTCATGATAATAATGATTATGACAATAAAAATGTCTATTATGTGATGACAATCTTAAAGTCATCCTTTTGCCTGACCTTTCTGTTTCCTCCAGAATCAGAGTGTCGTGGAGAGGCTGTGCGAGATTTCCATCAAGTCCAGCGAGGTTATGCCATTTGCCAGACAATACGCCCAGTCTCCTGGATGGAGTGCCAGGGATCATGCCCAGGACTAGGCTGCTGTGGAGGACTGCGTCTTAAGCGCAAGAAATATACCTTTGAGTGCAGCGATGGCTCATCCTTCGTGGAGGAAGTGGAAAAACCTAGCAAATGTGGTTGTTCCCATTGCATGTAGTCTCCGGTGAGGGGTAGGCCATAGCCAGAGACCTAGGGGTGAGACCTGCCCTAGCAGAAGCCTTGGGAACAGTCTGGAATCTGAGCAGTTTCTTTATTATGGTCATGGTGGTTATTCAGGACAGAAGAGACAAAGGTGTAGATAAAAGAGGTTTGTTTGTTGTTTTTTTCTGCTGGCAAATCCAGCTGAACAGATGTATTTATATCCAGCATGGATTCTACCTGGGGCCACTGATTCTACCTGAGGCCACTGAACACCATGGATTCTTATTGAAGATCTCTACAATTGTTTGTGTTGCCCATGTAATGTCCTAAGAACCATGCCCATGGGTCATGCCTGGTCTCAGGAACCAGTCATTTTGTATTTTTTGTACCTTAACTGGAATCGTCTAATTGCACCATGCCTTTTTTCCTTCTGTTGGCCAATTCTACTTTTTCTCTTATTGAGTAGCTTCTCTTATTCTCACTCTTACTACCCGCTCATGGTAACTTCATCTTCTGTTTATGGGGCTAAATTGCAAGCAGTACAGTGACCAGGAGCGAAGGGAACATTATTCCATGACTGGAAAAGAAAAAAAAAATAAGAAATTGAGAAAGAAATTGTTGCTGCCTACAGCTTAATGGTTATAAGACACTGAGGAATAAAAACAGCTTAGACATGCAATTGCATTGTAGTCATTACTTGAAAGCTGCCTTCATTTATTAATAATTAAAAACAAAAACAAAATGGCTGAACCACTGGCATTACTATTGCTATACCATTGCAATCTGATGCTAACTTCTTCAGAAGTAAAATCTACTCAATTCCATGGAATTTAATTTCTAAATAAGATCATGATTACATGAAGGCTAAAGAACCTGGGCTACAAACTGCAGGTTTGCTGACAAGAAGGAAAAGGACTACATCAAATTCTTATTGCAAATTCTCCAATTGCCACAATCATTTCTTTGATTCTTTACTCTTACCAGTCTTCTATACCCCAAAATCATTTTTTGCTACATATCACTTGATTATTGTAACAAATAAGTTTGCATTGATAGAAGATGTCAGCTCTACTATTCATTACTATCACCTATAGAATAACCTTATTCACACCAATCATTATTCATGGAAGGAAGATGTCTCTTGCATTCAGCTTATTGTATTATTTTTCAGCCCTGCAATAAGATGTAGGAGGTCTTCCCATAAAATAGAACACTTGTCCTTCCATAAATGAGAGAAGAAGGAGATTGGGACTTTGCTACATCCAGTGGGAATAAGATGGAGCAAGGCATTTAAAATAAGATGAGATGTCTTCTTTCCATCTCCAAATCCCTGCCCAAGAGAAGGCTTTTGTGTAGTACTTTAACTGAAGGAACAACTTGCTCAAGGTTTCCAATCAGTAAACAAATTCTGTTTGTACTTCTTACAATTAGTTGACATGTACAAATAACACTAGTAGCTTTAAGTTACAAAAACAAAGCAGATATTCTATATTACTGTAGACGCAAATTTTATAAAAATTGATCTTCTCTGTCTCTTTCATGTACACAGACACAAATTAACCAATACACTTGCAGTTTATTTGCATAATTTACTTTGCTGCTGGTTCCAGATTATCTTGTGATTATTTTCTGTCATATTGTAGCTAAGGGGGTTCTAAGGCCAAAAGCTTTCTAAGCTGATTTGTATCTTGGCATATGGCAAAATGACCTTCTTTCTCATTGAACTTTTCTCCATTCATATTGTTGATGTATCTAGAGCTGTAGTTTGCCATAGTTTCTATTCTCAAGAGAGTTGCTGGTTTCCTAGTCATAAGAATTGGACTTTTAAAGCAGTCCCTATTCACCCCATCACAGTTCCAGTTTTCTATTGCTGTAGCATTTTTTACAACTGTGTTCACTCCCAGTTCACCATATCATCCTGACCCTGCCATTCATGATTGGTGACTCCTTTTTTTATCATACTATATGCCACTTATATTGCAGCTAACCAGTATATCTGCAGGCTATCCCACTATTTGCCCTTGCGGGTGCATCCTTGTCTTTCCATGTAGGGATCCTACTGATAGAAAGTATTTATCCTATTCCAGCTTTTGAAACCTCATCACATAATAGACATAAAAAATAACCCTGCTGGGTTGAGAAAAGGCCCCCTTTAGGACAGCATTTGTTTCTCATGTGGGCCACCCGGAAGCAACTGGAGGCTTGGAAGTAGGAAATGGAAATACTGGACACACCTTTCTGGCCATTGTTCCCCTGCAACTTCTATCTAAAGGCCTGGTCCCCATGCCCTGGAAGTAACCTTGGGACCTGACACTCTTTCCTGATACCTTTATAGCACAGTGATGTTACATTCTTTTAAGTCACCTTGAGGGCTTATTCAAATATTAAATAAGCTCTTAGTAGGTATTATCCTGCAGCAGCCTTGCAAGAATGCAGTTATTAAGCAATCACAGTCTGATGCAAGCTTTGTGGCCTTAAACTCGATCAATGTTCTTGCTTCCAAGACAACCTCAGCCAGGTGTCTGTTGTTTGAAACTTACAACTTTTTTTTTTTTACAAAAGGTTCCGCTAGAAAGGTAAATCCTTGGCACTAGCTTGAGAACATGTAACACGTGCAATCTCAAGGTAACCATTTCTAAAACATCAGAATTTTTTGTACAGCAGTTTCAGTAAGATACTCCCGAGGGCAAAATAGATTACGATAAGTGTATGCATGGTGTCCATTAAACTGGCAGTAATAAAGAAATAGCAGTAATAAACCCATCTTCTACTTCCTGTGGGAATATGCAGGAAGCTAGGGGATGATTACTCAAGTGAGTCCTTGCAGAAGCTCCTTTTCAAGGTATATAGAGTTATCTCTGTGTATGAGCTTGTGCCTACATTCCCTGGCTTACTTTGAGACCTGTGCTATTGTTTGCTAAGTGGGTAAGTGGAATAAAACTGAGGTTTATTCTGCTATGGCTGTTGAGACTTGCTGAACTGTAAATGATAACCAATTTCAGATTTGAATACATGATATACAGAGGCATTTTAATAACTACTATGCTTCGTAATATTTTTCATTTTTATTCTAGAAAACCTGTAAGACGTTAATTGTATTTTTTTTCCTTACTGAGAAAGTGAAACTTTTGGACTTTTAGGATGACACAAAATATTTATCTAGGGCTCTTGACTTTTTTAATGACTTCCTATTTCTAATGGTAACCATTAGAATCTACAAAATATCATTTGTCTGAATTTGTACAGTCTGCCAATGCAATACATAAGACATACGTTTGAATAAACAATGTGACATTTGATCCTGCTTACATGCTTAAATTTAGCTGGCTATGGCCAACTCACCCTCCACTCTGTATATACACTTAGAAATGTGGGCTTCAATTCTTATAATTGTCATCTAACACATCCTTTAATCATAATATGAGTCAAAGCCTGGAATGGATTTATTTTAAATCAACAAAAATATGATTCTTTGTCTTCTTCCCTAAGGATTCCCATGTTATTTGGTACTTATAAGCTTGTCAAAGCACAATTCCTTAACTCAGATTTAGCACTGGCTTTTTAAACTCATGAAACAATGGTGTCTCACTAACCTCTGCATTTGAACATTCTAAACTTTGTATCAACGTTACTGAATACAATACCTTTGGTGTCCCAACTGTCTAACCAATGCCACACCTGAATGATCATGTGAACTGCCTTGCTTATGTAAGCTACCATACTCCTACATTATACCTTCTTTAGCGCAGCAGTCTTGTTACAGATTTTGAAAAAGTAGTTTGTGATTTTTCATGGGAAGATAACAATTCAATCAGAGGCATGAAACTAATCATCTGTCTGTTAACAAAATACATGCCATCTTCCAACTCCTATAATGGTTGTCCAAGTAAAATATACTGTTGCTCAGTTTTCTAAGAAAAATAACAAAATGGTGTTCCTCTTCTTTATATCATGGAGGAGTTCTTTTATGTCACCCAATCACTGCTGCTTTTTAATAGGAAACAAAGAGAAATAGATTCAGTGGATTCAACATATTTACTTCAATAAAAATCTTTCTCTCCTTGATACCCAAAATAGGAAATAGACTGAAAATTCCAGTCAATAAAATCAAATTTATTCCTGTTCTACTTATACAGCTTCTATTTTATGTGTGTAGGCCTGCAAGCTGGTGTAGCAGTTAAGGTACCAGGATGGAAGTCATCTGTACCAATTTATATATATATTGCGTGGACCCATCCAAGCAGTTCCAGAAGCCAAGAGGCACTATATACATGTGTATTGCAGCGTTTTTCACAAATTATCTTTGGAGCAGGTTTTCATACATTCTTGTTTTTGTTCAGGCCATGGCACCCAAAAACAGAGTTCGGGAGCCCATTTTCATTGGCAGAAGCACTGAGGGCCAGTCCTTTGCTGTTTCCAGGGCAACCCCATGGGCCAGATTTGGCTCCCAGGCCTTGAATTTGACACCCCTGATCTATGCAATGCATCTGTACAAGTGTGTCTGGCATTTATGCATGCAACAGATTTTCTCTTTTAAAAAAAAGTATTTTAATATAATTTAGGCAATATTTTTGTTTCTACTTTCAATTGACAAAACTCCTGGTTTTGGTCTCTTAAGCTGAAAAGATCTTGGAAAATTAAACTATCACAAATATATTTGGGGAAAGAACTACATTCTTACAAAAGAAAAAAAGGAAAAAAGTGCCCTTTTTGAAACCTGAAATCAATAGAAAAAAATATTTGCATCACTTGGACATAAATTGCAAAAATTAGCATACTGGATTTTCAAGATTGGAGGATTTTATTACATTCTGCTCTTATTTTAGACCAAAGTGAAACACCAGTATGAGAATTCTAAGAGCCCATTTCTGGCTTACTATTTCTATTTCCACTTAGCCTTGTGACTTAACTATTGCCATAACTCTGAAGAGAGATGGATAGGTGGTTTACTCAGGAGGAGTGAGTAAATTAGCAATTATCTCTTAACTGTTGTCCAATGTTTGGCATGGAAATAGGAGCAGTGACATATAAGACACCTCATGTAGGCAGCAGTGCCAAGGCAGGGGTGGGGAATATCATCTACATACACGTAGTCCTTGATTTACAATTCATTTAATGACTGTTACAACAGTTACAACAGCACTGAAAAAGTAACTTATGACCCTTTTTCACACTTATAACTGTTGCAGCATCCCTTGTGGTTGCATGATCAAAATTTAAGACGTTTGGCAACTGACTGTTTATGATGGTTGCAGTGTCCCACCAGGGTCATATGATCACTTTTTGTGACCTTCTGACAAGCAGTCAATGGAGAAGACAGATTCTCTAACAACCATGTTACTAATTTAGTAACCGCAATGTTTCATGGAACAATGTGGCAAGAAAGGTCATAAAATGAGGCAAAACTGACTTAACAACTGTCTCACTTAGCAACAGAAATTGTGGGCTCAATTGTGGTTGTAAGTCGAGGACTACCTGTAGTTACACATTCTAGAATTAACCTAACGAAGTGGTGGATCAAATAGGAAGGGATACTTAAGTAAAAAGGGGGAAAAAGCAGCAGAAAAAAAAAGTTGACATTGACAGAAGTCTTGAATAATCATGCTTTGGGCCAGCTTTCCTTGATTTGGTGTGGCCAAATATTTTGATTATAACTTCCAGAATGCCCAAGCATCAGAGTCAAAAGCTCTGCTTATGTTCAGCTTTCCTCAGGATTTTGATAGCTATTTCTTCATTACTACAATTGTCTCTATAATCTCTACCAATAAAATGAAGCCAGGTAAGAGAGGGATTTTTTTAGTTTCATAGATTAAATTGGGGACTTTAACTAACAAAGAAAATGTTATCAAGTACTTCTGATTTTTCAAAGATTCAATATCTGGTGTATCCATTGCAACTGGCATCTCAAAATAGCCACTGAACAAAACTCGTGAAACACTAGTGAATTATGGACCATGGCTTAAAAATCTTTGTATTAAACTTCATCACACCACACCAGCGCTGACATTTTAAAAAGTTTAATAAGCTGCAATAAAATAAGGACCCATGGAGTACAGAGTCCGTCACAATGCATAAAAGAAAGAAATCAGCACAGAAAAAAGATAAAAGGATTAAATCACTTTCCATTGGTTAGTCAAGGAAATAACAGACGCACACAAGTATGAAGCTGTCACAATTGGTACAATTTCCATGGTAAAATAGTCCTAGCTGTTATAGGTTTATGAATTACTGGAAAGCAACTGAATATTACCTTTTATATACATTTAAAATGTTCTTCAGATGAGGTATATAACCATTATCTAATGACACATTTTAACCAACAACACACAACACATTCTTTTCCTAACATCACAGCATTTTCCAGTGCCCTGAAGAGAAGAAAAGGATATACAATCAAACCCTTCCAAAATGCTACTTATCATACGTAGGGTTTAAATGACAATATCAGGCTGGTCAAACATGGGGAGGAGAAATCCCCCATACTTGATTCTTGAGATGGGATAGAAAGGACTGCTTTGGATAAAGAAATAAAAAACTTTGTGAGAAAAAGGAATATAAATTAATGCATAGAATATAATGCATTTGTTTGCTTGTTGAGACATTGACGAGGGCTCATTGAATTTTTCCAAGTTTTCAGGTGTGCTATTGGAAAATAAAATGATTGCAGAAGGTTAGAAGCCTGCTCCCTATGCTAAATCTCCTGTAGCAACTTTGTAAGAGAAGACAACAAATACAGGCAGGAATTAAATTTATGGATAGCAGAAAGTGGATGCAAGAGTTAGCAAAAAGGAGCTACATATAGGATTATGCCTTAAGACAGGCAACTAATAGATTTCCAGAAAGAATGGAGCAAGCATTTTCAACAGCCCAAAGCACATGAAAATCACACCTTTAGGAATATCCACACAATCCCATCAAAATAAGTATCAAATAAAAGAGAATGATATCCTAAATAGCATAGTGTGACCTAAGGAGTGTTAAGAGAGAGGAACTAGGGGACATAAAAGTATGATCCAAAGAAATAAAATGGGATCTAGCTCAACGCAGCATCTGAAGATTTGGAGTGAGATTAAGAATTGACAAGAATCAGCTCCAAATGATAGAAAGCACCCAATATTCCCCATATGTGCCACTGCCATCCCTCCCCACACCCAGCTTCTAGTAAAATCTCCTTTTATTCACTATCCCTGAGTCCATATCCCCAATCATTTCTTCTGGAGTGCCAGATATTCCCTGTGATTATACCCAGACATGGAATACAACTGAAACATAAGCTGTTTCTTTCTTTAGGTGGCAAGACCATTGAAGGGAAGCAGGCTTTACTGAGACATGCACACATATGGCCGCCCATATGCCATTTTTTCACAATAAACTTTTATTACTAGAATTCTTATTGCTTTCAAGTGCTGTGTCTAAAAGTGCACGTGACCAAGCAGTTTTCAAAGAACTGTGCTCAACAGTTGAATTTTCAAGTCACTTCCACAGAAGCAAAAAAAGAGAGATGAAAAACACCATGTCATGCTATGAATCCATTTGATGTAGCTTTTACAGAGATGGTCAGTCTGAGTCTGTGCTATTCTTACTTCAACCTGAAGGTTTTAAGAATTTTAATAATTAAAATTCCTGTCTACTATAACACAGCACTTGTTCTAATGCAGAATGTAGCCTGTAATGGTTTTATAATGCTTAATATCAAGATTTCTGTATTAAAGGTGTTGGCTTTAACATAGAGGAATATTTAATGACGAGTGTGAAATATTTAGCCTATGCACCGATTTACATCTCAGTAAGATCTAGGATTTTGATTTTGCAGCAAAAATTCCAGATCAGATGACAGTTCTTCTGTTTAATGCTATTTGCAGTAGGAAACATGCCTTTATTAAAAAAAAAATACCACCACCTTTCTATAATATTGCAAACCAACAGAACTCCTGAGACTTGTCAGCACAAAATACAGGAAATAAATATTTTAAAACTATTTATATTTACATTATTCTTCTTCCATTTGTGACTACCTAGGGAGAAAAGGCAGAATTTATCCTGCACCTAGGAAAGCATTTTAATTTCTAGCCAGATGCTGTGCAAACACAGCATCATGTTCATGTGTCTGAATTACACACACATATACATATACGTATATATTCACATTGCATTTGAATGTAATGCATACACACACACATTTAGAAATTTTTGATAGCAATGTAAAGAGTTATTTATGCAAATCATTACATACATGTCAGAAAAATCATTCAGACTCCATCCATTTTTAGTTATTTAGAAAGCCTGCTCAAAAAACAAGCTTTTTAAAAAAGAGAAGAGTTTGCTCTCAATGCAAATGTGAAACTCCTGAGATTATCCTAAGATAAATATTCTGCAGCCCCTTAGGTAAATACAAAAAAAACGCCCAACCTTTTTGTTCACCTATTCATTTCTTCCCAAAGACTGAGATAAGCAGATATTGTTTAGTATTATTAAAAGGAACTGTTGCAGAATACAGGTACTGCTCCAAATACAGTTAATCCTTAACTTACGAGTAACTTAACAATTGTTGGAAGTTATGACAGGTTTTTTAAAAAAGGTTACTTATGTCTGTCCTAATAGTTACAACTGATGCAACATTCCTTGCAGTCATGTGATCACATTTCAGGCACTGGGCAAGTGGCTTGCATTTATAACCAGTTGCTGTGTCCCATATACACATGATCATCTTACAACTGTTTTTTTTGTCATCTTTAGGAAAAAAACGCTCATCAGATAAAATGAATTCACACTTATGACTGTAGTTTGCTGAATAGCCCCACGGTTTGTTTAACAACCATGGTGACTCATTTAATGACCTGGTAAAAATGGTTGTAAAATCAATTCTGGGCACACGGTTCCTCAATTTATGACTACAATGGCTTACAGCCAAAGATCCAGTCCACTGTGACTCAAGGACTACCAATACAACTATCTTTTGCAATTGATAGTTGGTGGTTTTGTGAATGTCAATGGTCCTCAAATAGCTCTCTGGATATTTTGGAATTGCACCCAAGGAGCTTACTATTAGTACTATCGATGTTTTCTTTTGCTAGAAATTGTTCTACTTCTTTTTGCACATCTTTATATTTTGATTTTCTCCAGTTCATCATCATCATTATTATTATTCAAAGTAAAAGCATATACATATTGAGAATATCTGTTTGATATGATGAAAAAGAAGCCATTAACAGAGAAAAGTGAGTGCTCCAATTGTTGTAAAAGTTACTGCTATGCACAGAAGGTGCAATTCTTCACTTTATAAACTACATAAGTTTAATCTATTCCTTACAGCCACTGCTAGAAGCTAGTGAATGCAACAGCATGCCCAACCACAAGGCATCAAGAGTTTGGCTAAGAGTAGGATTACTTAGAGAGAATGGAAGCATGCCAGTTGGAAGAATTGACAAGGAAAGACCACAATAAGAGGGATAAGATACCAATATGATAAAAGCCAAACAACAGGACAGGTTTGGGGGATTTTTTCTACGGTAATCAGAACGTGAAACTGCACCTTACACACCTATTATTTATAAGATGGGGGAAAGGTAAAATGTTCATAATAGAATGCAGGGCACGTAATTAAATCCTGTAGTTTCTAAAAGAAAAGACTGACCCAGCAATAGTACAAGCCAAGTTTCAAAGTTCATTTTAATGAAAAGAGTGGGAAAAAAGAAGTGTTTTGAAGGACATCCCAATGAGCTCTTAAAAAAAGGGATTTGAATATTAGAGGCTCAACATCCCTGCCAGGTATGAACTGAGTGTCACTGGGACTGAAGCACAGAGCACTGTCTTCCAATTAAATAATACTTTGTTTTCTTTTATCTCAAGACTTGTTAGCTCTCTATACCAAGTTGCATATATTTTTTAAAAAGTACCTAAACTGTTTTGAACTGCTTGGTTAATCTTGTTTCCTAATATTTTGATGGTATACATAGAAAAGGTGTGTCCAGCTGGCAGCCAAGAGTGCTCAAGTATAGGGTGGCATGGCCTTCTCCCAAAAATAGTAAGAAGCTGAACTAAAAATATAAGCAACTCTGGGCAACTGATTGATATCTCAGAGTTATGCAACTTTGTATGAGCAGCAGATTAGAGCAAAATAGGCCGGATTTGAAGCTGAAGCATATTACATAATGCTTACACAAGGAACATTTAGACTCTAGACCACACAAGAAATTGGACAGCACAAGTTGTAGAAAGATTTTATTAGCAGAGATCTAAATCAGAATCACTCAGCTTAAAGTGATGTACCCCAAGAAGCCCCAACTACCCAGCAGTTTGTTAGGAAGCAGCCCTGGGCAGGGGGAGCAGGACGTTTTATGCATATCTGAATGTAATCATGTAAAGTTGGGAAAAAAATATTTTTGCAACCCCTTGCCATCACCACACACATGCATGTGCTCACACATTTCCTTAAATAGTTGTAATACTCCTGATGGAATGTCTAGCACATTTGATATTTACAATTAAAACAGCAACCAAATTTATATGAATCTTTACAGAGAACATTAGGCCTAACCTGATGCTTACAACAATTAATTTTATACATGGTGATTTAAATGAAAAGAGAGGTTAAAAAATCAAATGATTTAAAAATATTATATAAAAATGGGTCCACCCTGATATGTCTTGTAGCTTTAGGGCACCCTCTCAAGTCACAGACTTGGATAAGCGGGTGAGCAACAGGGCTTTACATTTTCAGATCCCAAATTCCAATTTCCTTGATCAATGAGAAACTTTACAACAGCTAGTTATCAATTTTCTGCCTGCAGTAATGAGCTTTGGTATAAGAATAGAAATGCTAATGTACTCTCTATCCTTTTAAAAAAATCAATTTCCTCACACCTTCATTCTCCCCAAAGTTTCTTTTCTTATATTCAATAATCCTCTCACTGCCTGGAAAGACTGGTTCAGGCCAGTTAATACAATAATGCATAAAGATGTTTGAGTTTGTTGATCTCATTTGGTATCCATGGCAAGCTATTCTGAAAGGTCAAACTATCTGAAGGCCTTCACAGGAAGCTCTCAGGAGTCAAACATGGCAAACATGAGGAGGTCTGCACAAGTTTCTAAGCAATTATCTAGGCCTTTGTTGTGGCTTAGCTACAAAAATAAAAAGCTGGTCTTACCTTTTCTCTCCAGCCTCAGAGCAAAAGGACTCACTGTTAACCCCCTCCCCCTCCAAATGAGCAGCAGAAGACAGGATGTTTTCTTTTGAGAAAACATTGCTTCCCTTCTTATTCGATCCAAAACAAATGTCTGAACTGGAAAAGTGACTATTGCATTTTAAGCACATTGTATTCTCATAGGAATGACTTCTTTAAAGAAAGATACCACCTTTATCTTTATATAATACACAAATTAAACTTTGAAGGTAAAGCCAGACAATTTGCTTATAAAATTAATGAATAATCAGTGAGCCTACACTCTTCTTGGGGAAAGGCAGAAAGAAATTTACTTCATGTTAAGTTGCAACCCATACATTTGTAAAAGTACCAGAAAGTTTCCAGCTGCTACTTTATTTACAACCAGCATTGTCACGTTTTTACTTTTTAAAAAGCCTTCAGATACCTGAAGAAATCTATGGAAAAGAAACTTGCAGCAACTTCATAGTAAAGAAATTTAAAAAATCTTCAGCAATGAAAGATCTCTGACAAGGGGCACCTTCCAATACTTTTCCTTTACAGGTATTTTTCTCTGAGATCCATACTTAATTTTAGCATCATCATATGCCTATGAATTCGAGTATTTTAAACAGGGATCCCCTCTAAAAAACACCCCAGGAATTTTGGGATAAATGCATTTCAGAACGATTCCAACAGAAACTGAGGCAGCATTTTAAAAAGTTGCCTTTAAGGTGTTTAAGGTTTATAGCAATATTAAACGAGGCAAGCAATCTATATTTAGGGTAACATTTTCCATTTATCCAACAGGACTAGTTTCTTGGGTAGGCCAAGCATGGCTGACTATCACTGAAAACATTTTTTGGACACAAAACCTGGCTAGCTTACAGCCAAACCCTAAAGCCCAAAGTTACATCACATACTTAATTATTAATAACTTAATAATAAAATCCATCATTATAACCTGCTAGTAAAGAATATAATTAGAGGAGGAAACAGCTTTGGGTTTTGGCTTCATAATGCCCTGCACGAATTAAACAGTGTCAGTATGCTACAATGCACAAAAGAAAGGAAATGCTCCATATGAACCTTAGCAGACATGCCATCAAACTCTGTGGGATGAGCACGACAGGTGGTTCTCTTTCCATTACAGTACAAGTGCATGTGCATTAACCCATAAACTGCTAGCTTCAAATCAAGCAGAGTAATTTATTTGTTTCCTAACATGATAAATAAGGCACTGTACTTTGAACTGAAACCGCCATGCTTCCAGTTCAACTCCAGGAACTTTCAATTTTCCTTTCTCCATGATACAGAAAAATGGTGTTCCTCGCTGGATGCAACGCAAATCAAAGGCTCCTTGAAAAGCAAGAGGGGGATGGCCTTTAGCCAGACCCAAGCACCCTTCCCTCCTTCCCTGTTCAGCAGTGGAACTACTGAATGACAGAGGAAGAGTTTCTATGACACACTTCCCACCCAAGGCGTTGCTACTTTGCATCCAGTCGCCTGCGCTTGCTGGGAGAAGATTCTTTCTTTGCCCTCAGCTTCCTCTTGTTCCGAGTTTTGTTCTCCTGGATTCGTTTCACTGACCTGGTGAGAGCTTTATCACTGCTTGCCTTTTTAAGAGACTGACTGGGGGGATCTCGCACCATTTTCTCCTTTATAGCCTTCATAAGCCCTTGCTGCTTAGTAAGCAGGCTGCCCTTTTGACTGGTACTGGCTTTCCCCATGTGGGTGGGAGCCTTTTTTTTCCCAGGTCGTGAATCAGTTAGTTTCTTTGACTTCTCATTCTGAGAGGTGTGCTTCTTATTTCTTCCTGCCGCTGTCTGCTTTCTAGTAGCTGGAGCTCCCACTTGCTTCACTTTACTGACTTTCTTGAGAGAGGTTCTTTCCTTGCTTGAAGGACTCAACTGCCGCACAGCCAATGTCCTGGTATTCTCATTCGGTGTCTTTTTTTTGCTTTGCTGAGGGCTGCCTTTAGCAGAGGTGTCCTCCTGTAACTTTCCTTTCCCTTTTCTCCCCTTTCCTCCTTTTTCAGTCGGAGTGGATTTAGTAGGAAGTTGGATGGCTTTCACTTGCTGGGCCAACTTGGGGGACATCAAGGGTTTAATGCACATGCTCTTTTTGCTTGAACTGCTTTCGGCCAAAAGCTGCTTGGACACACATTCAGGCCTCTCCTGTTTGACCACTCTGTGGAATCCGTGAAGTTTGCCTCTCAAATTGGAATATTTCCTTAGGATCCGTGAGCTAGTTTGCACCGGCATGCTAGGAGAAGGCTGGATGCTCTTGGGTCCAATACATTGTGCCAAGCTGACTTCAGAGGGAGATGTCTGCTTTGGACCGACAGTCTGCTCTGATTCAGTCTGGTCACCATTCTCTCGAAGTCTGGTCCACAGCTTTTGGATCTTTATAGTATTTTTTGCTGGGGTCATAGCAGCAAACTTCTTTAAATGTTTCTTTAGACGCTCTGCTTGGAGAGAACTGGGATAGATGCCAGAAGAACAACCCTTCTGGAGTGGAAGCTTCATGAGAGGAATGTCTCCTGGGATACGTGTGTTCAACTTCTTCACAATGACCAGAGATTTGGTTTCAGTTGTCTCCATAAACCATTTGCAGATATTGGATATATCAAAACCCTTCATGAAAAGCATTTGAACAGGGGACAGTTTCTGGGCTTCAGTGGATCCTTTAAATTTTCGAGTCCTCTTCTTGCTTTTCCAAATCTCTTTCAACTTGTCAGATTTATTCTTGACCTTTGGAGCTGGCTGAGTCTCCTTCTCCAGCTGAATCCAGCCTTTCTGGATCTTCATATACTGAGTATTAAAGTTAGTGATGAGTTCTTGGTTGTCTTCCTCAGCACACCATTCCACAAATCTGGGCTTGTCAGAAAGTACTTTCATGCTGTTCAAACCAATAGAGTTTTCATTTCTTGCATTTGGTTTGTCTGTGACAACAGGATCTGCTGATGTAGTCATGATGTTGGAGTTTGCTTGTACTATTGCTTTTTCTGATGTATTTTTTGTGGCAGTAACCACATGAGCTGTGCTAGGGGTATGCCTCAAGTTATAGAACTGTAGGGCTGGTTTCTTGCATTTCATTGCCTTCTCTGGCTGTGCATGCTTGCTACCAGGACATGTGAAGCTACTTGTTTCATGTTGGTTGGACAATACTTCAATAATATTCATAGGACCGTCAGAATTCTCTGAACTTTCCGTCTTTAAATCTACTTGCTTTTCAGTTTTATCAGGCATCTCTGTTGGAACATGAACACTTCTCTTGTCAGAATTGGCTTCTAAGCAAATTTCAAGCATTGCTGCTGGCTTATCTTTGTTATCTTCTTCATTCTGGCTTCCCTCTATTACAGATTCCTTTGCCATCAGTTTCTTATAGGTCTGCCTTATTGTGATGTCATTTTCCTCGTCTGCCTGCTGTTCAGTAGATTTGCTACTATCATTTAGCACTGGGTGATGGTGTCTGTCATTAGGAAAACACACAGATGTTGCCCCATCAAGATGTACCTCCCTCTTAAAACGCTTAGCACCAGGACTTTTAGAAAGCTTTATCTGTAGCTGAGGAAGCTGAAGAGAATTGGAAGAACAGGGTTGTTCACTACTGTCTTCTGTGGACGCCAGAGACTGCTGGCTTCGAAGACAGCGATCCGAAACAATGTGGGTTTTTTTCTCCCGCCTTCGTTTTTTGTCTATGTTTGTTTTGGAAAAAGTCTCTTTCTTGTCCTTTTCTGATGTTTTGGGCTCTACTGGAGTTTCACTATTAGCCTCCATTTCGTCATCAGACTTGGTGGTCTCATTGATGTCTATTGTATCATTTATATTTTTCTCTCCCTTATCTTCATTGGCAGCCAGTATGGGCAGCACATTTTGACATTCAACAGACAGTCCTTCTTTCAAATTCTGGGAATTTTCAATAGTGGTTGTGTGTGTGTTAGTACAATCCAAACTAAGCGGCACCTTGGCTGCTTCTAAACTGGAAAGCAGCTGGGGAAGCTCCACATCCATTTTAATAGTTGCTGCCACTGAAGATTCTGCAGAAAGAGTCTCTGAAGGTTCTCGGTCAATATGAGGAGGAGGTTCAGGCACGCTATCGGTAGGATGAATTACAGGAGACATGCTCCTTGGGCTGGCAACAAGCTGCACAGGTGATAATCCACTGTTGGGAATATAGGGAATCTCTGAAGGAAAGGTCATACAAGGATCCAGAACATCAAGAACAGGTGGCACTACCGAGGGTTCTGCCAAGTCTATAGGGGAAAGTAGTGGGGGTTCTATAGATGGTGATACATCTATAACAGAAGCAGGCTCATCTAGTGGAGGCAATAAGTCCATGCTATTGGCTGATACTTCAGGCATCAGTAGATCCATGCTAACATGGTGTTCTGGCTCTATCAAAACAGGAGGTTCTGGAATAATCACATTTCCCAAGAACGGAGAAGCTGTTTTATCATTAGCAGCTTCTGAGACAGAATGTACAACAGAGTCTGCTATACTGTCACTATTTTCTTTAGGTCTATTACTGTTATAAGAATCAGAGCCAGAGCTATGTGCCTCCAGGATGTCAGTACTGTCTTGCAAGTTCCCTTCATTCTCTCGAGGGATAGACACAGTCATAGTCTGCAGTGAAGACACAAACAAGCTGTCTTTATCTGAGCTAAAAATAGGGCAGGGAAATAGAGAAGCAGGCATGGTAGCTTCTTCTACGAGACTAGCTTCTTTCTGCTTCAGGACACTGACCTCAGAAGAGAGGCTTTCATAAGAGCATTGTTCAACTCTTATTTCACTGAAGGAATCTTCTTGAGTAGCGGCTGCTGTGGGAGATCTTTGATCATCATTGCTATCCACAGGTTCAGCTGCAGCCAAATAGCTGCCACTTGGAAGAGAAATGCCTTGGATAGGACTTGTTAGCACCTCAGGCCTTGTTGCCAGAATGTTCCCATTCTCCTGTGAATGCGGAGTCTTGGCCAAGGTGCGAATAGTAGGAAGCTCACAACATTCACCGTTATAGTAATATCCACGAGTGCTCTTCCTTGCTGTCTTTCTTGCTGCTACTGTCTTTTTGCTCTCATAGTGACATTCTGTAATTGGTTGGCTAATATAGACAACATCATATTGATTATCATAGTCATTTATTCTTAGTCCTGAAGACTTCTTGCTTTTACGTGTACTTTTAGTAGAAGCTGAAATACTCTTGACTCGGGAGTGCCCATTGGTGGTTTTGTGGTGCACTGCTTGAATGGAATTAATAGGCAGCCAAATGTCTTTGGCATTCTCCATGTGAGTCTTGTCACCAGGATGCATGTGGCAGACTCCCTTGCTCTTCCCTGAAGCCGGATAGTGATTCTCTACCTTTGATCTTGTTTCTTGGTCATTGATTTCAGTGTCCTGGTGCACAGAGGCTTTGGAGCTGCACTGCAAGGCATTCTCTTTGTCTGCTCTCCGTGGAGAGCTAGTGGTGAAAGCTGGCTCTCGAGTTTCCTCTGGGAAAGCTTTGAAAGGGTTCTTCAAAGAACTCACCCTACTCTCTAAATTCTCCTCATTAATGTTTACATTTGTTGCTTTCACAGCTACATAGCCTCCCAGTAAACCTCTACTTTGCACCTGATCTTTGTCATCTTCACCTTTCCTAGCCCCCGTCTCTTGCTCAGTAGCGGAGGTCTGCCCTTCCAGATTTTTAATAGAATGATGAGTATTGGAGGCAGTGAGGTACCCTTGGGTGGGACTATCTCTAGGACTTATAGAGGCTGTTCTAATAGCTGGAAGCTCAGGGAAATCTCTTCTGACAACAGAACTGCAATTTTCTCTTCTGTCTGTAGATTTCAGTTCTACAGCATGTTTCAGCGCATGGCATAGTATTCGCAAAGAACCGCGGGCCTCTGATTGTTCTGCATCCATCAATAGAGGGAGTTTGGACTCAGAGCAAGAAGTTCCACGCTCCTGGTTCTCAATATGATATTGGCTGCACCCTGAACTACAAGTAGACACATCCATGTTTTCAGGTCCAGATAATTGCTGCCCCTCATAGCCTGTTTGTACTTCAGTGCAGATGTCACTCAGGACGCGGACAAAGTGTTTCTGGTGGTATGTGCAGAGTCTGACCATAATTTTTTCCAATGGAGATTTCGGCTGGCCAAGAGAATCTATTGCTAATGCCTCTGCTGTCTCCTCACTAAAGAGAAAGAGAGAGAGAGAGAGAAAGAGAGAGAGAGAGAAAAAAATAGTCAGTATAGTATAAAATTCAGGAACAAAATTCACAGTGTAAATTGTTCACAATTCTCTTCACAACTGAATTCTTTGGAAAGACTCTATCTTAAATTCTAGTGTAATTGAGCAAGTAGGTAACACAAAGTCCCAAACAATATTAACATTATGCCTGGATTTCATTTCTGGTTTCTGTCTATTTATGTATAACTCAAGAATTACTACTACTACCTGAATGTGACCCTATTTACAACATAATCCTTAAGAGAAGTGAATCTAATGAGGTGGGAGAAACAACCTGAACAAATTAGTATGCAATGACAAGTTATACAAACAGAGCCAGTATGGTATAAAAGCTTGGACTGGGAAGATCCAGGATCAAATACACCCACATATGTTTACTAGAAAGCTATTGATCAGCAATTGCTCTTCAGTGTCTCTCAGACCAACCTATTTCAGGGTGATTTCTCTAAGTAAAAATTGAAGAAAGGGGCATGACTTGGTAGGGGAAACCTTTATCTTTTTTTTAATGTTATGCATAGTATCTTGAATTCCTGAAAGAAAGGTGTGGTGAAATCTAATGAGCAAAACTTAATAATTTAAAAACAGACTTGGATATATAACACCAGGTAAGCTATTTTCATTACTGTTGATTTTAAACAAATAGGCAATACAGTACAATGTATCATTCTAAACATGTGGTTACAATCTCTTCAAAACATGCTGCAAGATTTAACTGCAACAAAGGCTAAAACGCTAAGAAAATATAAATTCCTTCATGTGTTCAAACATCTTGTGGGAAAAAAAACATCAGCCTAAAGAAGCCAGCAGTCATAATTATAGTATTTACAACAACTTGAATAATAAAATACCCTTTAGTCTTTGGAAGATTCGTGGAAATGCGATTTCACCTTTCATTTATTTCTTAAAGATACACTTCATTTTCTACGGAAAAGAAAGGAGTCCCTGTGGATTTTATTCCACTAGCCATTTCCAACTATAGGGGGCAATGCTCACCTCCATTTCAAGGCCATTGAGCCAGTGGTGTCCGAAGATGTTTCCACAGTATGTGGCCAGAATGACATCACCGGGTGCTGTTTCCTCCCCAGCAAAGTGGTACTTATTTATCTACTTGCATTTGCATGCTTTTGAACTGTTCTGGGGGGGGCAGGAGCAAGGGAAGATGGGCATTCTTATGTGATGCTTGGGTCTCTAACTTGTGCTGTCGGCTTTCTAGCTGACAACCCAACAACTTAACTACTGAGCTATTGTGCTGCTCATTTTCTAAAAGAGAGTATTATTGATCTCATATAAAAAGCATTTCATATTTGTATTATTCAGATTTCATTCTTAGAAGTAGCAGAATAGGTGGTACAGTAAGCATGTTTCTGGGCTATACCACTTCATATTGCAAGTAAGGCACAAAGTAATGCAGTGTTCAACATTACAAAACTATTATCTGCCTGTACATAATTAAATACTACATAGTTCTTTCTAGCTTACAAATTCCCTATACCCTTACAAATACCCTATACCAAATACCCTAGAATCACATTTGTGGTATAGTTTTCTATTTCTATTGAGTGACTGTAATCAACAATATCTCATGAATACAAAATTGAAAAACTATGGGAAAAATCCTAGGGCAGGATTTAAATACTATAAATATAATTTTATTTATTTGAAGGGTTCAATCATAAGCACACTGGGGGAATGCACTATATTTAACTTTAATTTTAAGTAAGTTTATTGAAGGCTAGCTTCATGGACCAATCTCAGTGGAATTAACACATGTTTTGGCAGCTGTTTAGGTAACAAAAAGCTTGAAAAAGCGCCATGACAAAACAGAAGTGGTTCTGGACTCCAAGCTATGCTTTTTATTGTTTCATAAATGTAAACCATATAATTTGTAGCCCTAATTTCCACCAATGCCTTTAAGTAAAAATAAAACCTATGTTATTATAACAAAAAGTATTATCTCAATGTTTTCACAAAAAAGTGGATGCCTTTTTTCAGTTTGAAGCTGCAAAGGTATGCCAAGGATTCAGTAAAATGTAATCATGATTTAACACCTCCTGTACATTTGAAGGTAGTCCTGCATTATAGCCAAGCCATAACTTGATGAGTTTTGACCCCAAAGGGAAATTAGTTTCGGATTCTTCAGTTCTATTAGTGGTTAACACTTTAACAAGGAAAAGCAGACATCCCAAAATATAAACTCTAAGAGCATTATCAATAAGCAATAATAATATGCATTTATTATCCTTTTCCACTATCCATAAACATTCCTTTCCTATACAAAAACAAAAGCAAAGGGAACAATGGATTTTTAATCCAGGCTCCCAAAAACTTGAAATGCAGACCTTACTGCATAAGAACTAAACGCATACTGTAAATAAATATTTCACTTAGTCTTACTTCTGTTTTTACCTGGGATGACTGGCTGTTAGAATGCCAATCAAAATATGGCTACTCAGCTACCCTGTCCCAGATTATATTTCAGAGAGAGGAGGAAATTAAGGAGAACCGGACTGCAGAGATACAGGTGAGAACAGGCAAAGAACAGCCAGAGCCCTAGCCTATGAAAACCTCCACTAGTCAGAGAAGATGTATGAATGACTAGACTATAAATATGTACCGTAATAATAATAAATTAACATGTTTATAACCCAATCTAAAGTTATTTGACAAAAGTGTTTTTAAATGTGACTGAGCCTACCCTATGTCTTCATGTTCTACTCAGGTTTTTTGGTGGCAAGAAGATACATCTTGTAGAGGTCTCCCAAATGTAATACAATTTTGTTTTAATTTTGAAGAAGAAAAAGATGAGGAATAGACACCCAGAACAAGGAGGCTATGCACCAAGTATTCAGAATGGAATTAAAGTATATGAATGGGATATGGCTTCTCATGAGGAGTCATTGGATTTGTTCAAAATATTATTTTGTTTTTCCCATCACTTTTGTTAAGTAGGGAATGGAAGTCAAGTTAGAAGCAGTTGTTTTTGGGGTGTTGCCCTGCGCCTCTAGAATAGAATTAAATTAGAATTAAACTTCACTCTTTCCCTTTTAATACTCTGGAAACTTTTCCAAAGAGTGTTCCATGAATAGTTTGTTATTATCTTTACCTTGAATGTATGTATTAAATTTATTTTACTTTATTATTTGAGGCAGCTTGTTGTAGTGATTAAGGTACCAGGCTAGTAACTGGAAGACCATGAATTCTAGTTCTGCTTTAGGCACAAAACCAACTCACTGACCTTGGGCCAGTCACTCTCTCTTAGCCCTAGGAAGCAAACAATGGCAAACCACTTCAGAAATCTTGCCATGGGACTTGTCCAGGTAGTTATCAGGAGCCAACACTGACTCAAAGGCATCCCGCTCCCCACAAAAAAGTTAGCATTTAGTTTTGTAGAATTTTATTTCATTAGTATTTTAATCAATTTAATATTCATGTAATTTTAATTAATAATTGTTTTTAATTTATTTATAGTTACTGTATATGTTTTACTGTTATAGATGCTTTTTCTTGACTGCTTTGAAAAACCATCATGAGTCTGTATTGATTTGGCGGTGTACACACCGAATAAATAAATAAATAAATAAATAATCTATTTTTGTCAACGAGCATATGATAGAACATCAAGAGCGAAGCTATGATTTCCACAAACAGAACTGTTGCCATGCAACAGTCATAGTGCTACAATTAATGCGCTTCAGAATTTGCTGTACTGTGAAACTGTCTACATAGTAGGATGTTGAAACATGGGTGGAAAAACAGAGCTGCCACCGATTGATATGTTTTCAATTAGAATGGGAATACAAATATCTACATCTACCCTTCATTTTTTTCCTGGTTCTGATCTGAAAGATACAGAAAGAGCACTGCAAAAAATCCATACTGACAAAATGTTTTAGGATGGAAACCAAAGATATAGCTGATGCTAGAAACAATAGCAAGTTTCACTTCGGATGTGTTGGATTTATTCATTGGAATAGCATTTTTAAGGTTAAATATAGTCAGTTTGGCTCATGGTTATAGAATCACCAAAAATCTTTTCACTTGGTACACACTTATTTTTTGTCTTGCTTAATAAACCTAGGAGTATGATTCTATACCAGTTACAGGTAGGGAAAGGAGATAAGTACTGTAAATGTTCCTTACCACGAGAGCAGAACTGCTGTATATCCACGAACTCAAAAGCACACTTTATCACCCACTTCAACCAAAGTTTCTCACTATTCAGTATATCTAACCTTTCCATCTTTGTTTATTTCACTGGAGAATCAGTTTCAGATTACAATTGTACAGGTATGTAAGAAGCAGCAGTAGAATAAAAGTTCAAGGCTAAGTGTTTCTGTTCCTTTCAGATCATTTTAAACATCACAATTATAGATCTATAAAAAAATGAGATAAAACTATAAGCTTGTATCTCCCACCCCTAGATTTTTATATACCATCTCAGATTTATTTCTTTCCCTTCTGCCTTATGCTTTTCAGAAGTCTAACTGATTAGCACAAGCAGCCCCTGCATCCTGCTGGAGTTACAGCTGCCTCCCATTCAAAGTAAAGGGGCAACAAAAAGAAAATTTTAGGTCGTTATTTGTGGAGGTTATAGTTCAAGATTATTAAAAAAGAAATATAAAGATGCTTTATATGATCAAAATTAAAACAGGTATGTGGTTATTTCTGGTAACCCTTAATGGACTTTTGCTGGTTAGAAATGTACCAGCCTAAGGTTTTAAGGATTTATTTATAGGTAAGAGATAAGATATGGGAAGAAATCACTTGCTGTATTTTAAGAGAAGATGATTAGTTACAATTGTCTATACTTATTGTGATAAAGGGAAAGTAATTTCCTTATATATCTATTTTATTTTTCTTTATTCATTATTTTGCACATTCTATTTTTTATTTTTATTCTTTTATTTTTCTTAATTTGTATTAGCTTTTATCTTTCAAATTGTAATATTTAATAAAACTATTTAAAAAAAGAACTGCATATATTAATCCTGTAAGTGATTTTTATTTTACTTTTTTAAGAAGGCTGATCAATGTATCGAAAATATATTCGATATATGCCGCCTCGAGTTCCCCTGGAAGGGGTGAAGAGAGGCGGGATATAAATCCAATAAGTAAATAAATAAATAAATAAATAAATATTCCTTGGCTATAGCTTCATATATGCCTCATCTTCCTAAAATGGATTGACTACTAAACAATGGAATTGAAAAGGACTTCTAAGTAAAGCAATTGCACTTTGACTTCTATACCGCTTCACAGTACTTTACAGCCCTCTCGAAGCGGTTTAGAGAGTCAGCATATTGCCCCCAACAGTCTGGGTCCTCATTTTACCAACCACGGAAGGATGGAAGGCTGAGTCAACCTTGAGCCGATGAGAATCGAACTACCAAACTACTGGCAGCTGGCAGTCAGCAGAAGTAGCTTGCAGTAGTGCATTCTAATCACTGTGCCACCACGGCTCATTATGTTTGCTATGGAAACATAAGAAAAAGGGGTAAGTCATCTCTCCAGTGCCAAATGTAAACAGCGATGGTTCTTCAGGATTGGAAAGGAAGAGAATCAAATGTATTTTGTTTACTGTAAAGATTTAGATAGTTCCTTAATAAGTTGCTGGCTTTATTTTTATGGACACAGCTAATCATTATTTTACCATGTCTGCAAGTTAGAGGTTTTAATATTTTTTACTTAAAAAAAATAGCCTTCTTATATTCTGCCCACATCTAACCCAAGTCAGATTCGTAATTCTCTCTCACCTAAATACACATGCACCTGAGTAAACATTCATTCTGGAGTGTTCTGCTCTCCCCCCCTAAACCATACAACATTTGAATCACCAGCTGTGACGCATCTAACAGCCTTCTTGTGGCTAATTGAAAAACATTATCATTCAGTCCATCCCTTTAAAACTAGGGGAGTTTTATCATGCTGAAACATTAACCCACGTACTGCTTCCTTTTCAAGGGCTCTGAACAATGGTCCAGCTAATTTTCATGCTCATCAAGGACACTGGGAGCTTTCCTATTCCCCCCCCCCCATTAGGATAGTACAAACACCACTCACTGCCTTGCAAGCTGCCTCCATGGATAAAACCATAACAGCATACAGCATTTATATAACATAAATCATAAATAAGAATCTACAAGTGGATAAATTCATAAAAAGCTTTAAGTAACAACAAAAACAACAGCCTGCTTGTAAAATCTTCATCATTATTGCAAGATAACAATTTAAGCCTAGAGAGACTAAGCATCGCATGCTACAAAAGTATATATATTAAGACAATTCTGGTTAACATTTTGATTGACTACATGCCATAAAGTGTTGACTCTTAGCACCCATAGATAGATTTTCTCCAGGACAAACTTCCTCCTTCAAGTATTTCAATGAGGCAACCTTCATTGCTGTAATTGAGCCCATCCACCTTGCTGCTAATTGTCCCCTTTTTCTCATTCCTTCTACTTTTCTCAGTTAAGTCCAGATATAACGAACAATAATTGCAAAAGGCAGTTTTACTTGGAATAGCGTCCATCCTGCAATGATACCTTTAACACCATCAAACAAGATATAGGTACCTATCCCAGGTCTGTCTGTCTGTCTGTCTGTCTGTCTGTCTATCTATTTTATTTACCTACCTACCTACCTACCTACCTACCTACCTATCTCTGTAAGAGAGATGAGGTGCGGATGTGTGTTTGCATGTGCTCTATACAAACTTTCAGTCCTGCACCAATCTACCTCAAACTTGGCAGATAGATAGCAAACCATAGTAAAATCAGCACTGTTGGAGTCTCCAAAAGGTAGGGGTCTTTTTTGACCCCTTTTTTGGGGGGGCAAAGAGGATTTTATTAATTTATTATTTATTTATTTATTAAATTTATACCCCGCCTCTCTTCACCCGAAGGGAATTCGAGGCGGCTAACAATACAATTTAAAAACAATCCTATATAATAAAATTTCCAAAACACAATCACTCAACCAATCATACCAGCAGGGATGGGT
>JANHGC010004732.1:192329-208096 GCA_027560395.1 Boaedon fuliginosus | reverse complement strand
CTATTGCTATCCATGTTGTAAGCCACCCAGAGTCCTTCAGGAGTTGGGTGGCATAAAAATGTAATAAATAAATAAACTGCAGGCCAGTCCTTTGCTGTTTCCACAGCTGCCCCACAGGCCAGAATTAAGCACCTCAAGGGCTGGATCTGGCCCGCAGGCTTGAGTTTGACATTCCTGTTCTATACCATCCATGTGGGAATGGTTTTGAGAGTTGGGCGAGAATAAAAGACTTATATAATAAAAGCAATAGAAACATGCTTCATTTTATTTCTAACATTTTGGGAAGATCAACAAAAACAAATCAGATGACAATAGAATGAATACTGCTTGATCATTAGAAAAAAAAAGGGAGCAAGACTTCTGTACAGTCTTTGACCTGGCTTCATATAATTAAGTCATTCTACATCTTGTAATTTTCACGTTCTTCTTAGCAATACAGTTTGCTATGAAATCCCTAATTACAATACATATTTCTGCTTCAAAAGTTATCTTAAGCTTAGAAGTAGACTCTCATGATAAATAGAAACAAATGAAGACCATTAGACACCGGATTAAAACTACTAAATAAAATTGGGGATTTTGTAAAGGTGGCAGGATTGAAAATAAACAAAGAAAAGACCAAGATATTAATGAAAAATATTCCAAAGAAACGGGAAATAAAAATTACAGAAAAATTAGGCTTACAGACAACAAAAAAATTTAAATACTTAGGAATTTGGTTAACTGCAAGATACTCCTCAATAAAAGAAGATAACTATACAAAATTGTTACAACAAATAAAAGTAGATCTGGAGAAATGGGGAAGATTCCAAACTATCACTAATAGGAAAAATATCCACAATAAAAATGAATATACTACCTAGATTAATATTTTTATTCCAAACAGTACCAATAGCACTAAATAAAAATTATTTTAAGGAATTAAACAAAGTAATAGCAACATTTATTTGGCAGGGGAAAAAAACAAGAATAAAATTAGCAGCGATGCAAGAAACTAAAGAAAAGGGAGGATTAGAATTACCAGATTGGAACATATATTACCAGACATCTGCGATGACATGGATAAAGAATGAGTAGCACTAAGAAATAAGAGATTGCTGACAATTGAGGGTTATGATCTACAACTAGGATGGCACGCGTTTATCTGGAAAGAGAAAAAAGTACAAGGATATTTTCAAAGACACTATATTAGGAAAACACTATTTGAAATATGGGAGAAAATAAGGAAAAAAGTATATCAAAAAATCCCATGCTGGCTTTCACCAACGGAAGCAGTAACTTACCCAAATCTTTTAACACCAAGTAAGACCCTAATATATTAGTATATATTACTTTAGTATATCCTATATAGGATATACTAAACAAAAAAGGAGAACTAAAATTTGAACGAGAACTAAATCTGGATTGGTGGACTTATTTGCAGATTAAAGTAAAATATAAAAAAGATAAGGAACAATATGGGATATATATACAATTACAACAATTAGACAAAATCTTAATACGTAAGGAGGAAAAAATGATTAAAAAACTTTATAAATTTTTATTAGACCAGAAAACCGGAGATGAAATAATCAAAGAAAATATGACGGCATGGTCAAAAAATCTTGGATACATAATAGATATAAATAAATGGCAGAAAGCATGGGACAATAATTATAAAAACTCTATGGCCACCTCATACAAGGAAAATACGTGTAAGATGCTATATAGGTGGCATCTCGCTCCAGATAGACTTTTATTTTTATTTTATTTTATTTATCAAATTTATACCCCGCCTCTCTTCACCCGAAGGGAACTCGAGGCGACTTGCCAAAATGTTCCCTCAATTGCCAGCAAATTTCTGGAAATGTGACTATATCAAAGGTACATTCTATCATATGTGGTGGATCTGCTGCACAGAAAAAAAGTTCTGGCAAAAAATTAGGAAGTGGGTACAGGAAATAACCACCAAGAAATTGAAATTAGAACTAAATTCGAAGGTCTTCCTGCTAGGAATCCTACTGGCCAGCCTAAAAAAAGCACATATCATGACATTTATCATAACAGTAGCTAGATTGACTTATGCTCAAAATTGGAAGAATGCGAACTTAATAAAGAAAATGATGGAATCTGCGGAATCAGTTAGAATGACAATGATATTAAAAGATAAAGGGGATATGGAATTCTTTAAAATCCGGGGGAAAATGGTATCAATGGTATGAGAACAAAGAAATTAGAAAAGGGAGTGGTGACGGGGAAAAAATGTAATAGGACAATATGTTTGTTTTGATTATAAATCTATATATAGTAATAGATGCTATTATGTCAGTAAGGAGATGACTAAGACCAGTATCAATTTCAAATAAGTGTATATAATTTTAAATAAAAATAATAATTTTTAATAAAAAAAGATAATTGGTATTGTAGTAAATATACTAAATGTAGATATGGAAGAGATCAGTGATGTATATCTAACTCTCTCTGCTACTGCAATTAAATATTCAATTTCAAAACCACTTAAAAAGCAAAGTTGCAAAGTTCGGTGACACCCTAATGATGCCAAGGCCTGGATATTAGAAGAAATGGTAGTTTAATTATCTAAAAATCCTACTGAATTCCTTATCTGTCAGGGGTGTTATTTAGCTGGTTCAGCCCGATTCCCGTGAACCAGTTGTAGGGCATTTGGAAGGTATCAATTCTGATAGCAATCCAGCATCCAAGGAAATGGCGTGGAAGGAAAAATTGGTTGCATTTAAATAAGGTGCAGAAGATTATGTATCTTTGTAAGTGCCATGTGCTTAATTAGGGCAAGAAGAAAACAAGACAACCCTTCCAAAGGCACTTGGCAACCCATGCCCTAAAATACAAGGTCCAGGCCAGCCTCTTGCTGTACAGTTTAATCCACTCCATTCTTGAACAGGAACTGCTTGTTGACTAATGTAGACTATATCTGTTTTATGGGATACACTAAAAGGGGGGTATTTTTCTACACCCATGTTCCTGAGTATACTCTTTTACCATTAAAAAGACAGGAAAATATAATCATTTTTGCGATATTCTATTGCTATAGCATTTTGTATGAGAATAATACAGTCCCTGGCTGCCTATGCACATGAACCCAGACCCACTTGTTTTAACAAGATAACTTATATTATTCATAAAATAAATTAATGAGAATTTTGAACATTGTGTTAAAAACTCTATACCAGAGATAAAGCTAGAATCAAAAAATGATACATATGTAACTTGAGAACTGTGCAAGCTTTCAAAATGAGACAGATACCATTATAGAAATAATATGACATTATTGGGTGAATACAATGAATCTCCCTGTGCGAAGAACAGAATTAAAAAGTTGTTTTAGTAAGAGCAGGAATTTTAATTTTTAAATGTACTAGATTATACTTTATTCTTATCTTGCATATAAACACAAGATTCTTGGCAAATATAATTCTAACATTAAGCACAATGATTAGCAAATGTTCCATTTGATTTCAGGGGCATTTTTCTGATACAATGAGATAGATATAAATTCATCCATTATTTTCATGTAGTGATATTTCCGTCTGAACATAATTGCATATCGTAAGGTCTGAGATTTATCACATCTAGAGATCCTGGAAAGCTCACAGTGCTGCAGTATATACTAAGTATTTTACTGCATTGAAAGAATATTCAGAAGAAATACTGTGCATGGAACATGATAGGCAATCTTGTGACATTCCTCATCAAATATTATTTATAATCCAAGTTCTTCTCTGAGGGAAGAATTGTATTCAGTAAATTCATGTAAGACCCCTCCACCCCTGGTTTCTAAAACTGATGTAAACATTTTGCTGCAAGAGCAGATATTTGCATTCCTAGGCATGTGTTTGATTTTTCGAATACATTTGTGGCTTCAGCTCACATCAATCTACTTCAATATTCCATTAGACAAATACATCATGAAAAGCATTACCATTATTATTTAAAAAGACACTTTAGAAAGCAGTGCTTTAAACATTCAGGTTTTCACAACAAAATTTATTAGAAGAATAGTGGTTCTGAAAAGTCTAGCATCCAGTGAAAACTACCATACATATTACAGCTGGGAATGTGTTTCCAAAATGACATGGCCAAATACAAGAGGGTTGTTTAACCCTTATACATGCACAATAGAATCAGCATTTTGACATACAATGAAAAGAGAGAGAGAGAACCACATGAATTAAAATTTTATAAGTACTTATCACATATATTAAGACACAGCTTATTAAGTCCAGTCAAAAAATCAGAACTGCATTAAAAATTAAATGTAGTGCAATCAAACCAAAAACCTTAATTTGTGATCATAAGTGCTCTACTACATAAAATGTTGATCATAGCAAGGAACAAAAAAAGTTCAAATCACACAGTACAAAAAATCTGTAAATAAATACAAGCTACAGTACAAGAGAAATATTAACTTATACAATTCCGTCAAACTGTAAACAGTATATTGAAATGAGGTCCATAGATTAAAAAGGGGGTTCCTGCTTTATTTTTCCATGACACTTATACTTTTAGAGGTCCGTAAAAATGCCATTTTCCATATTTTACATGCAGAGAACTTTCTAAAGTGTAAAAGCATCAAATAATAATACAGAAGCATCATTAGTGTATAGTTACAGTGAAACTGATGCCCGTACAAGCAGTTGTAATTATGCTACCGGTAATATGTAACTCACACCAACTTTAATGTTCACCAATAGACCCATTATTAGAGCTGTGAAATGCCAAAACATTCATGATCAATGTATGGCAACTAGAGGTGAAACACCTGAAAAGGACTAAAATTTGGAAATGATAATACGTTTCCACAATATATGTGCTCCTGCTGATTATTTGAAAAATTTACACACTTGCCATATTACATCAACTTTGGCAGAACGGTTACTAATAAACTCGAGCCTTTCTGACCCATTGGCTTCCATCACAGTGGCCAGTGCACAGAATTCCTAGAGACATTGCATAACTAGAATGTAGAGGTCAGACATCCAAGGGCCAGTGCTCAAGCTTAAAAGTACCTAAGATGAAGAAGAAACCACAGCTAGACTGAGAAGCTGCCCCTGCTCTATTCACAGAGGCAAGTAGGAATGTATTTGACATTAGCTGTGCTGGGTTGGTAGTGGCATTTTTAAATATTTAAGGTTACATATATAATATATATGTATATACCATAATACACATACTATATATAGAAATTTCTTACAATACATAATTATCAGGAACCCCCCCCTGCGATCTTGCTCAGTAGTAATAACTGAATATACAGAATGCCACTACGTGTCTGAGGCACTGCGTGCTGGAGAGTAATATGCAGCTTTAAAATCCGTTTGGCTGAGTTATACCTGGATACCTGAACTGAGTTTAAATTGACATTCATCAAGGATGTGCCTATTAGCACATAAAAAAAAGCAAAAAATAAACAACAACAAACAAACCCACGAGTCACTGCTAGGTTTAAGAATAGTGTACAAGTACCTGAATTGAATGAGGGTAGTGTGTAAACTGTCCCTGAGGGTTTTCAAACAGTGTGTGTACAAGCTGGAATCCTAAGCACATTAGTTTAAAACTTACACTGTGGACTGATAAAATACCAACATTTGACGACTGAGTGGAGATTAGAAAGTTATGAGCAAACACTCAAAACATATTTATATATGTTTAAGCAGTAGTTAGCTGCTGTAAGCAAAAGTCCCATAGATCACTACCCCAAAAGGGACTCAAGAGAAGTTGCCATCTGTCACGTTTTTTCTTTGAGGCTAGGGCACACGACAGCCGCCACTGACCCTCTTTCCGACAACTAAATGTAGGATGCACCTAATTACAGACTAGCAATTCAAGATTAGATTTTTAATGTATTTTCTCTATAACATATTACAAAATCCCTTAAGATCACTAATGCTGGTATGCTACTCTAGTTTGTTTTTTAAAATTCTCCCTTCATTTAAGAAATATACCATTCAACAAGTTAATGGCATAACAAATATACCATCCAACTACTTAAACATTAAGATCCATTTTCAGTCCTCTGATGTAAAAGCATGTCAGTAAATTTATATTAAAATTTACATGGTAAAAAGGCTTGAATTTCAGTCAAAGATTCTAAATACTGCTCATTCCCTGAAGATAAAAAGGAGAAAAATCCCTACCCATTTCCCTAGTGATATACTCTCAAACCAAGTTCCACACAATGTTCTACAATTATTCTTCATTTAGGAAACTTAACTTAGCCTCCCACATTTAGTCCCAAATTTTAAAGCCCTAAATGGTCTTTAAAATAGTCTATTGAAATGTAAAATATCAGACATGTATGCCTACAAGTTTCCTGAACGTTATATAACTGAGTTATTTATTATCAACAGAAATAATCTGACCTAAAAGCAACAAATCTTTTGTGGACTGAAACTTTTAACAGTACCTTAGACTTGAAGACCAGATAAATTAAGACTAGAGTTGCAATAATAAAAGTGCTGAAGGTCCTCTTCCTGCTTTTCTTTTTGTTTTTAAATCAGATTAGACAGGTATATTAATGGACTGTAAAGATTAATATATATTTTTATAAAAACTGTGAAGTTCTGTTAAATGTAGCACCAAATGTGAGGTACATTAGAGATTGAGGCGGCACACCCATTACTGCAAAATGGGAGAAAAAATATATCCATAAAATTTTTATAAACATGGTACCCTCAGCTAGTTTTTTCTTATCAAGGATTCTTAGTACATGTTGTACTAATATGAGAGAAAGATCTTGGAATCTTAGTAAAATAATTAATGGGAGTGTTATGAGCAGGATGGTAATTTCTTGAAGAAAATATAATGAATGCTTTCAGGACATAATCCAATTAGAATACTTCTGTCCTATCAAGAATGCTACTGATATACAAAAGGTACAAAATCCAGTTATCTATCAGAGAAAGCATGCAATGGCTAATATTTTCTTACTATAGTATTTTGAGTATGGATCTTCTGTCTACATAATATCATCTGCCAATGAAAGGAAGAAAAAGTATGTCTATTACTTCTGTTTAAATTATAATTGCATAATTCTATATTTAGCAGAAAACCTATTCATTGATTAAATTTCAAGTCACGGCTAGAAATTCTATGATGTATTACCTAACAAATAACCAAAAGTTCTATATCCAAGAGCTGCATAATCAACTGTTTTAATTCCATTCCTTTTAGCTCCAAAGATCACTTCTGATTTAGTGATGATTCCTGATGAATTTGTTGTTCCACATTCTTTCCTATGAAGACATCATAATTCTTCATAGGAAAATTTTGATAATCAAATATAAGGTGTTATAATAATTGATACTGCTACTGCATTGTCCTCTTTTGTGATAGAATGAAGCTAAACTTTGTTGGTAGGGTGAATGATGGAAAATAATTATCATGTCTCAAGTGGACCAGAATCTCCGCTACTGAGCTTATTTCTTTTTATTTCTTAAACTGTTTAGAAACTACCTGTGTTTCACAAGTTAATTTGGGAAACCAATGACAAAACAATTTACCAATTATTCACCTATCATATTACTCAGCAATTTTGTCCTACTAAGCAAATACCTCTGTAAAGAGATCCTCTACTGTTAAAAGACATGTAAATTATTAACCTGTTGTTTATTTACTGAGAAGTAAAACAGTAAGTGTAGATTGAAAATATATGATGATCTCTACCAAATGTAAAATATGAAGAAGCATGGTAGAGTTTCTAAACAAAGTCTGGCAATAAGTAGACAACAAATGATTAAAAACACCAAATGCAAATATCAAAATATGCAGTCAGCAAATTCAAGTTATCAAAAGGAGAGATAGGGAGGGAGGGTGAGGGTGAGGGAGGGAGAGAGAGAAAGAGAGAGAGAGAGAGAGAGAAAAGAAATGTTTTGAAATTACAAGGAAGAAAGCAAAAGAGGTCTTATCTCAATTGTTTACATTACAAACTGTTCTTTTGAAGGCTGCCTAAATCTTTCAAGCAATCTTGTCTAGCACTTTAATCTTTCCACCTTTGGACTGAAGGAGATGACTTAAATTTCTAGAGCTCTAGCAAAGTGCTTCTGAATAGGAGAAGAGAATGGTAAATGTGCTTCCCCATCTGCCTATGTGCCATAACCCTTTTCACCTCTAAAAAACTCACAATATTTATAAGCATTTAATCCAAAATGTATTGGATTAGAAATTGTGACTAAATATTGTATCTACTTAAAATCAAGTTGCCTCAACTGCCTATAGTTGGCAATGTTCAAAATCAACTATTACAAACAAAACAGTCCCATACTGCTCTCCTCTTTACAAGACACATCGTATTCTTAAAACAAAATTAGAAGTTATTCGGATTTGTTTCAAAACATAGTTAAGAATACATACAACCTAGGCTTTTTTGTTAGGCAGTTGGGACCAGCCTTGGAATTCGCAAGAAATATTGATATATTCTTGGTGCATTTGGAGGGATGCAAGTGTAGGATCTTTTGTTCCTAATTAATCAATCTGGGAATTATTTCACTTGGATAATAAAAGTATGACTATAGCCCAAATCCTATAACTTGAATTCTTGATAACTATGGTGAAGAGGCCTGGGGCACTGAAAATGAGGTCCTAAAATAGCGGATAGAGAGGTAATTATTCATCAGATCTCCAGATTTTTCAGGAAATAACTTTTATATTTTACAGATCCAAGTAAAAAACTGGTACATTTTCTACACACGGGGCTTGTTCCACAGAACTGTACAATAATTAACTCCACACTTGTACCCCTACAACACTAAGCCTTAGTCATCTGTATAACCTGCTGCAGCAAAAGGTCACCAACCAACATCTAAATTCCAGTACAATAGAAAACTTGATTTTAAACATTTTTTTACACACACACACATTCACATTCTCTCTCTCTCTCTCTCTCTCTCTCTCTCTCTCAAATCCACACACAGGTAGTCATTAGTCTTCTGGGCTGGGAGTAAGGGAGAACTCACCCTTCATACACTGTCTCTAAAAGCAGAGGCTGCCAGAAATGATGTTCGCAGTTCCTTTCTGTTGTGCAGGTGCAAACAACACCATCAACAGATATGCCATATTTCTATAAAAAAATCTGGTTCTAGGCTTAACATATATGATAATAATGCCCAAATTTTCCTCCTATAGACTTAACTTCTGAAGCATTGCACTTGGCTATTCCTTAACCTGCCATGAAACTCAGCAAGGAAAACAAGGCAAACATTTCTTGCAAAAGTTTACAAGAATTTCCAGTTATTAGAAATGGGAGGAAACGAAGATTTTCTTACAAAAAACAGTAGCAAACCACATTTTCCCACTTCAACCTACGATCAGTTGGGATTTTGGTCATGCAAATATCTGTTCAGCAGAAAATTGAACATGCTAATTGATAAACACTGATTCCCTTTTTTCTACAGGTGAAATGCTCCCAAATACTACTCAAAGCTACACCAAAGGCGCCTATTAGAGCAGTCTGACTTTTAATGGACCACTTAGGGATCTAAAGCAAGATACAGCCACAGGATGAACCACCTTGGAAAAAACAAGTAAGATGAAATTTTATAACAAAAGTTAAACATTAAAAAGGTGCACCTGAATATTACGACTAAGTTTACAAAACCTACAATAAGATAAAATATAGATATATTTATATCTTTTGAATATTCAGCAGCGTTGTTTATTTTTGAGAGGCTTCTGAAATTTTAAAAAGGGACAGCTAATTTTAAACATGCTTCACAAAACAATAATGGCTATTTTATATTGCAATTACCAAAGTAATGCAATTAGTGCTTTAAAAATAACCTACTTTTTATTTTCTTTTTCTTTTCTTTTTAAAAACAGAGACCTTTTGAGGAAATATGGTTGTTCCAAAGCTTCTGGGTTTTTTTTTTACCTGAATAGAAAGTGATCACAGATAATAAGTGTTACATTTCAAAGCTTTGTAGATAAGAATCTTACAATCTTCAGGTCCCAGGACTTAAATCTGAGAAAATTGTTTGGTTGTTTAATTCATTTTCTAACCAAAGCAATAAGAATACACAACTATCACTATCTATTTACAGTTCTCAACCTATGGTCTGAAATGACATACAATTAGTTCTCTTCTAAACTGCAGCATTAAAGGGTAGGCACACCATTTTTCTGCTGCACGATTGTCATCCACTTAATGATACAAATTGAAAATATTAAGTAAGTAAAATGAGCACACCAAATACAATAACAGATTTTACGGAACTCAATTCATACATCACTTAAATAAAAACAGTCACAACAGGTTAAACCTCAGACAGCTAAAGTCTATGCAAGTGTTACACTTCTAGCTTGCAGCAAACCCTCTCCCACACTTTCAATAGCAGATGAAACCACAAATTTAAAACAGTGCATTTTTATTGCAACCTCCAGGGAAACTGGATTATATTGCAGAGTTTCTATACTACTACAGGGCTTTAAACAGATGTCTGTACTGAGATGGCATCTAGGACAGCTATGGAACTCTGCTTTTTGAGTATGGAAATACATGAAGCAATTTAAAAAAAACACATTAACAGTAGTACAAAGCATATATGGGCTAGAAGCCCAATCTCTCTCAAGAATGAGAAGTGCATATTTAACATGACAGCAATGGTGTGCCTAACCTCTGCTTCCCAGCAATCCACTGTATTCAGTCAACAAATCAAGAAGGCCCACAATTAATTGCCCCAAATTCAAGCAGCAGTCCTGGGGTCACTTAGGCCATCTTCCTATGAATCATAGCATCCACTTTCAGTCATCAGGACAAAAACTAACCATGAACAGTGCTTAATGTCATCTTACATACAAATTCCATTGCCTCTTTTGGTTGTGCAAAGCAGAATGGTGTCCTATCAATCTTTTGCACAGCTATGATCAAATTGTCTCTCTACCTGAAGAACCATTAAGTCTAATTCAGTGAAGCTGCAGATCCAGAAAGCTTTACTTAAAGCTTAAAATATAAGAATGAAAATATGCTAACTAAAAAGGCTGAATTGTGGATTAGGAGTGCTTCAGATGATCTACCTATGTGTGTGCTACTCCACTATTAAATCAATAGTGGATAAAACAAAAACAAAATGTCAGGAGATGCAAGAACATTTCCTGTTACTGGCAACTTTAGTATTTAAAAAGGAAACACCCATTGGGTGTTCAACCCTGACAGCGCTATAGCTAGATAAGATGCTCAGCCTAAACCAGACCAGAATGATCTGATCATAGGTTTCATTAAAATTTGTAAAAATTTCTTCCCTGAACATTATAACATAGATCCTTCATTTATACAATTATTTAGTCAGACTACTGAGGTTGTAATATTTAGAAATTAGTGAATTTACGAGGGTTTTTGTTTGTTTGCCCAAGAATACAATAAACTGTTATATGTATTTCTGACTCCCAGAAAGGTATGTTTTAACTAATTGTTGGAAACACACAGTCTAGTGAACTCAGGATCAAATCTATGAAAAGCATATTGGTCACAAAAAACCATATTCTTGTTAAAATGAGGAATACCCTAGTGTATCATTCAGTGTACCCTGATTCTCCTAGAATACAAGGAGTTTGTTGAGATAAGGCTACATCCTCAAGCAGGCAAGTCCAACCCTCACCTTTATAAAAGAATGAATAAAATTACAATGAAAATAGTGTTCCAAAGAAATTAACCAAAGCATTTTGCAGGTAGTGTACGTATGTAAAGATTCCCCCCTGTCCCATTCCCACCCGCCTCATAAGGTGAGCACTAAGCAGATTGCAAACAATAAAAAAACCTCTCGAATTTAAAACAAAATGGCTCCTGTTAGATCCAATAACAAACCAGCCCCAAATCTCTAAATTCCAAAAGACCAATTATTATTTTAAAAAATTCTTTCCAACCAACTGGTTGGATCCAAGGGAACAAAAAGAGAAAATCTAAGTATAATCCAATAATCCAAATTTGTTTTTGAAGTCTGGTATTAAGAGCTCAAGAAAGGGATTATTATTATTATTATTATTATTTAAAAGGCCATATGAAAAAAGCAAACCCAGTAAAATAACTGAAAGTCCATGCAGGCTCAAGAGGCAAGCAGTCCACTTCCATGTCTGCATTTTTTGTGAGGTAACTCAATTCTCTATAAAATATTAGAGAAACATGCAAAAGGCCAAAAACAAAACAAAACAAAACGCAAAAGGCTCTAAGCCATACCGAGCCAGAAAATTTACAAATATGCAACATTCAGAGCACCCTTTTCCTCTGTGCCCTCACAAGTCTCTGCTGAATTGCAATGGAACATGTTCTGCACCCGGTGACTGAAGAGGAGTTAGGTACACACAGCTGGAGTTGAACAATGCCATAGTGCTCACCCAGTTTATTATGTAATTGGCACTCTACAACATCCCTAATCATCCTTTGACTCATTTGCACTGTGTGCTGCCTCTCCCTGGGGATCTATCTCAAGCTTTACAGAGACATCTTGTCCCTCCGAACGCATTAATTTCATTTTTTTCTTTGGAGGGTTTTTCAAAGTGCCCAGCCTCTCTTTCACTTTATACTCCAGGGTGCTGTGGGGAATCCCATAAATACTCTGAGCTTTGGAAACGCTCATTTTCCCATTCATCACCACAGAAATCGCTTCCTCCAGTATCTCACTGTTGTATTGTCTGTATCTGCCTCTTTTCTTCCGAGGTTGCTTAGAGCCAGGATCACCCTCCTGATCAGAGGTGGAATATGGCTGTCCAGAGGTAGATTGCTCAGCATCTGAGCCCCAGGAATCTGGTCCAGGATCCAGCAAGCTCCTCCTATTTTGTTTCGGAAGGATAGCCCTTAACTTTTTACTAAGCGCGCTCTCCGTTTGTGAACCCATCACCAAAGAGCTATAGCTATACTGGTCACCAGAACGGGATTCCCATGAAAGGTCCATGCCTCGAACTTGTGGTATCTTTAAATCCACAGGAGTTGAATGGCTCATGTCCTTTTTCCCATCCTGTTTAGTTTGAAGTGCCATTTTTTGAAAAGCAGAGTTTTCTGTAAGAAAAGGAAGGTCACTGATGTTGTGGAGTGCACCATTTCCCCTGAATTTCATTCGGGTAAAGTTGAATTCGTAGTGTGGTTTTGCCCAAGAAGCCTCCCTGGATAGTATCATGTGCTGTCCGTGATTCTGCAACCCAGTTGGCCCATGGCTGGCAGCGGTAGCATGCTGGTTTCTGCTCAGCAGTTCTTCACTTATCTGCAGTGATCGAGCCAATGGAACTTTGAGAGATGTGGAGTGGCCAGACCCTTCCCTCGTTCCATCCTGCCAGCTTCTTGGGGGTACCCCATCACCACTCCGAAGTCCCTCTGCATGGTGCTGGCTGGGTCTCCCAGGTCGCCTAATTGGATGGAAGGAAACTGATGTGAGCAGGACTTGCACAGGTAGGGAGGAATGGGTGAGGGGGCCACTCCTTTATTAGAAGGCCTTGCTTGGGTAACATCACTTTTGTGGTTTTATTATTTTTTTTAAGTCTCAGCAGTCAGTTTTTTAAAATGTTCAAAAAACAAAGAGAAGCTTTTTGGGCAAAGAAAAATGAAACCTGTCAGCTGGTCTTTGGTTGGGTTCACAAAATCTTGGAGCAGAAAAAACTTCGCGCAAGTGTCTGAAAATAGCATCTTAATTATAGATTAGAAAGGAATAATCACCAGAGTCTATTCACGACTGTATTACTAGTGTGACGTTACCACTAAACAAGTACAGTAATAAAAGAGTAAGCCAAGTGACAAATTGCAGCAAGTTCAACACACACTCATACACACCAGCCATCTGCACTTTTTATAAAAAGTGAAAGCTCTGGACGATATGGATTCACACTATACATGCTAGTTGCTGCTGCAGCATCAAAACTGTTCAGCAGAACTCAAATCATTTTTATTTCCATTAAACACAAAAACAAAAATCACAAAGAGTTCACAAATTTAGTACTAATGTCCAGACTTCATTTATTTTTAAAAATTGACATCAGTTACAAGTAAACATTAACCTCATTTTTTTCTTTATGCCAAGTCATGAAGAAAACAGTTTCTATTTCAAAACTACAGTACTCAGCACTCTATGCACCTTCCAACTTTACTAATTCAACAGATTAGGAATTAATCTATTTTAATTTTATCCAGTTTAATCAGACTATTAAAACATGTAAATTATTTACAGTGAATTCTAATAAATAGTCCCCCAAAACGTATGTAACACATTCTTCTTTGTTGTTTTCATTAGGACAATCATAATGCAAGTTTTCCCATTTTACCACTAAAAAGATCTGAGCACATGGAATGGACAAAGAACATATTTAAACAATTTTTAGGGATCCTAATCCTTTAGGCATCTGTTTTCAATATTAGAATCCAAATGTAACATTTTGTTTTGATAACAGGTGTTATTCATTGTTTCTGAACAAAACAGCCCTGTGGTTTATATTTCTGATAGACATTTAACACGCGCTGAATATTTCTACTACTCTAATAGCAATGAACATTAATGTTCAGGGAACATTAATTAAGAAGACAAATGTCCAATGGCATTAAGCTTAACATTACAAGCATAAACAGACAAACAGTACTGTTTGACAACTCTTAATGCCAACTTCTTTACATAAGACACAGCAAAACATGCTGATCTTTTGAAGATGATCTTCAAGTTTCCATGTAGTATGTAATGTTTAAAACAAATTACAGAAATAATTTATGCTAAACTGTTCAGAAAATGAACAGATATAGTCAGATATTCCTCTTCAAGGAACTTTGGGATTTTATGAGCCTAGAGATCACAGGGCTAAATAAATAATCCATGTAATGAGCAATTTAAATACTTCATTTTGTAATTAAAATCAGTGGCTGCAAACAATGCTGTTTTATGTAGAAGTCCAACTAATTATAACAACATATTTACATGGCTAAACTAAGCCTGAAGAAAATATTTTTATGTTGTCTCTCCTTACTCTTATATCTACTGTAGCCCTTATAATGCCATTCTGGATCTCTTTACTTCTAAATGACTTAAACCAGCAGACATCTAGCTAAGAATTCAGAACAACAGGACTCTACAAGCTTTTTCAAGAGAAGTCTCTTCCAGTATAGATAGAATAGTATCGTAAGTGCTTTTATTCAGTATTTTATTTTGAAAACATCCCCAATACAATTACAAATCTGCCTTGACCTAATGAATTGTAGGAAACTAGTGTGATGACAGTACTATGTTAAAATAATGGTTTATTTCTCCTCTTTCCCCATATCTTTAACAAATTTTGTACAATTCTTCACCCACTAGTTTGCTTTGGCACCCTTATCCAAACACTGTGTTCATTAATATTAAACATTCTTGATTGGCTTCAGGGGTGGGTTTCTCCCGGTTCGCTGGTTACCCGCTTCGTGGGCGCACTTTCCGAACGGCTGTCAAAAGCGCGCTGCGCGCGATTGACTCAGAAATCTTGGTGCGGTTCTGCAAGCACTCTGACAGAACAGCTGCGCGGCGGACACCCATCCCTGATTATCACTTTGGCTGTTTGTTTTTCATATAATGCCCCAATTACTTTTATAAATCTGTCCCCAAAGTTCATCTTTGTTAACTGTGCTAACATAAACTGCCAATTCATGTTGTCAAAAGCTTTTTGTGCATCTAAAAACATCATTGCCATTTCTTTCTCTGGGTGTACTTCGAAATATTCCAAAGTATCTAAGACTATTCATAAATTATCCCTGATCTGTCTTTTAGGTAAAAAACCATTTTGGTCTGTATGTATAAAGTCCAACAAATATCTTTTTA
>JANHGC010004732.1:180969-192229 GCA_027560395.1 Boaedon fuliginosus | reverse complement strand
CTGTGCGTCGCGCAGCTGTTCTGTCAGAGTGCTTGCAGAACCGCACCAAGATTTCTGAGTCGATCGGCCGCAGCGCGCTTTTGAAAGCCGTTCGGAAAGCGCGCCCACGAAGCGGGTAACCAGCGAACCGGGAGAAACCCATCTCTGATTGGCTTGTGTTAAATTACTGAAACTATCAGCTATTAATACTTCAGTCTATTGAAAAATGAGGCCTGGCTCAGTGATTCAGCTAACCTCAGGTGGTCTGTTATAGGAGTCTGCAGAGCTTTTAGAGGTTGGCTAAACCAAACTGACAGAACCATCAAAACATGGTTATAGATAGCTGCTAAAGAGCCAAAGGTCTAACTTTCATCTCAGACTCAAAAGAATTGTAGAGTTGAAAGGGACAATGATCATTTCTCTGCAGTGTTCAGTAAAACCAATTAAACCTCCTATGACAGGCGAGTTAATCTCACTGACATATTTCCTCTCAACAAGTTTTTCGGTGGCATTTAAACTAAGTGTTATGTTTTGTCTTTGCACCCGGGATAATGTATTATGATGAATAGTTACTACATTCTGTTTTCAGTCCAACAGTCACTGTTTTCCACATGAAAACTCTGTAGTAGCCATATTAGTCGTGAAAAGCAGAATCCACTACTCCAAAGATGATGGCAGGAATTTTATCTAAAGATCCTCTAAAATTTCAGCAGGCCCTCTTAGCACAGTTCATATGCAGGTATAATAGTATCTCTATAAATGATCTATACAGGTTGTTCTTGCCTTAAGACCACCATTAGGACCAGAATTTGTTGCTAAGCAAGGTGATTGTTAAATGAGTCATGTCAGATTTTATAACTATTTAGCCATGGTTGTTAACCAAAATTGTGGTTGTTAAGTAAATCACATGGTTATTAAGTGAATCATGCAGTTGTTAAATGAATCTGGCTTCTGCTAATGATTTTGCTTGTTAGAAGCTATCTGGGAAGGTAGCAAATAGTGATCATGTGACCTTATGACACATAAGCATTGACAAGCGCCTGAATCTTGGTCACATGACTGGGGATGCTACAACAGTCATAAGTGTGAGGATCAGCCATAAGTCTCTTTTTGCAGTGCCACTGTAACTTCAAACAGTCATTTGGTGTAAGTTGAGGACTACTTGTATTTAGCAATGCTGTAACTGAAATAATAATATAAACTTTATAGAGTTGCTATGATAATATAAATGTATATAGGTTTTAAATGGAACCTATGTAATTTGTACAGCTTCAAGTCAAAGTGCCAGTTCACACAACTAGTACCTCACACAATTCTTGGTAGGTTTTTAAGGATAATAATGGCCTAAGTGCTTTTGCATCAAGTCTGTGGGTGTTAATCATTGGATATAAATTTAGACTTTAAAAGCTGAAAAACCCTATGTCTATATTCAACAGAAAGACTGATTACTTCCCTTGAATTTATAGTTGAACATTGGAAATAAGAAACTTTCTAAATTAATTAATAGTCCAAGAAGTTAAAAACTCAATCTATCACAAGCAGTTGACTTCAATTATACCCCCAAGCATTAGGTGTGAGGAAAAATATTAAGAATCTTTCTTACCCATTCCCAGGAGTAGCAGAGCAGCCAGGTGAATGGCTCAAGGAGGTGTTGCCTGCACAAGGACTTTTCTTAGTGGACAGATCAAGCACTCCGTCTGCAACAACATGAGTGTAATTTGAGAATGGGAAAGAATGGGAAAACCAAACACATATTTGAAAACTTGTTAAGGTCATAACTTGTTAATCTAGGTTCAATTGAATAACTCTTCCTGAAGAGTATCTTAGCACATCAATAAGTATTTTTATTTATTGTTTATATTCTTAAGCAAAAAATATCCCAAAGCAAAATCTTCAATATTTTTGCTAGCAAAAATGAAAAGCTTTTCAATTAGTATAAATATTTCTAGCCAAAAAAGTTAATCGTGCAAGCTATATCAGCCGGCTATATCCTAGAAAGATGTGGAAAATATTTTGAGATTTTTGACATGGAGACTGGCTAAACATTTCTTTCCCATGATTTTCAAATAAAATTACTTAGAAGCATAGAATCATAGGTTTAAAAGGAACCTTGGAGAAGTTCTAGTGCAGCTTGCCAAGGGCAGGAATCCTTGGACCATCTTAGACAAATGGCTGTCAAACCAGTGATGGAGCACTCATGCTGCTGTTCCATTACTTAACAGCTCCCATAGTCAGGAAATTCCTCCTTATCTCTGTAAAGTTTCACTTATTAGTTTCTGTTCTCCCCTTAGGCAGTATGGAGAATAAATCCATATTTTTCCCCTGTGACATCCCTACAAATATAGAAATACTGCTGTTATCTCTCCTCTCCATCTTTTCTTATTCAAGCTAAATATAGTCAATTATTTTAACCATTCTTATGATTTAGCCTCCAAGCCGTTCACCAGCATGTTGCTCTTTTCTGCACTCTTTCCAGTTTCATGGCATCCTTTTTTTTATTGTGGCAACCAATACTGGGTACAATATTCCAAATGGTCTGATGTAGCATGGAGCAGAACTGTCATTTTCTGTGATTTTGGCATTGAATTTATGTTGATGCAGTCCAAGACTGAATTCACGCTTGGTAGCTGCAGCTGCTAGTTCACATTTAATCTGTAGATTGCAGAACAGTCTGGTCCTTCACACAACAACTGCTGAGCCAGGTACCGTTTATCTTGTATCTGTATATTCTGCATTTGCTATCTAAATGCAGAACACTACATTTCTTATCACTGAGCTGCATTTTGTTGGTTCAATGTTCGAGTCTATCAAGATCCTTTTGAATTTTGTCTTTTGAGGCATTGGCAATCTTTCGTTGACCCTAAATTTGTGATATCTGTAAATTTGCTGAGCATCATTACTAATTACTCTTCAAAGTAACTTATAAATATTTTGAAGAGCACTTGATCTATGACAGAACCCTGAAGTATCTGATTGCATACCGTACTCCACCTAGATATGTATCAATTAAGGGCCATACATCAGGTACAGTTGTTCAATCAATTGCAAATTAATTTACTAGTGGATTACCCATCCAACATTGTTCTATTTTATTAAGAAGGTGGCTCTGATCAACTTCACTAAATGTCTTACTGAAGTCTAGATACATTATATCCATAGCATTCTCTTGATCTACTGATTTAGTCACTGTTGAAAGAAAAAAACCCCATTATGATTTGTTTAACCTAGCCTATGAAATGATGGTTACAGAAATCACATTGCTCCTTTCTAAGTGCTTGCAAATCTACTGCTTGATTCTTTTTTCTAGATTTTCCCAAGTAATCAAACACTCTTCTCTAAACTAACTCCATGGAAAATCTCCTGGGAATGCTAAGATAAGAATAATAACTTTTAGGAAATACATAACTTTGTAAAAAAAAACCTATTACAAACCACTCTAAAAAAACAGTAAGAAGGAAATAATTGTCTGAGTAATGAATCTCTACATCCACTCAAAATGCACACTTCTATTTCTGTAGTTATAAATGTCCACATCTAAGATTATGTTTGCAAGTTTTGCTTTATGAAATAGAGTAAAAAATTCAAGCTTTTCATTTTCTAACCAATTCAGATCAAAATTGTTGCTATGCTAAGTGACATCCACACTATCTTTAGCACACTAATGAAGAAGCTTATTGCAGATCTTTTCCTACATAGCTAAGTAGCACTCACAAACTTTTATACTGTCAATGTGTTCTGATTTAATAATTATTCAAACAATTGGTAGTTAAAAGAAACTCACATCATCTTAGCAATACATACTTTGCCTCTGACATCTGCAAATGGGGTGGGTGACTACTAAGTAGGCAATGCCTTTTCAAGACCTCATTACTTGTAGGGGTTCCATTCTACCCTATCCATGGATAGCAAAACAATGGATAACAAAACCTTGAAAACTATCTCTGTGCATGCACAAAAGCCCATCCTCAATTTTGTACATGTGAAAAACACACAGTAATACTCAAAAACAGAACATGTCAAACTTAAAGGTATATGAAATATTTTCTAGTGACTAATGAGGGTTTTTTTTTTTACCATTCACGTAAATTGCAAAAATTGAAACAATGGATAAGAGATCCATTTATATAAATATATAATTTGTTAATATAATAAATAATATCACCAGATGGTCAGTTAAAATCTTGAGTTTCTCTACCAAGGCAAGAGCAACAGTACATTGCTCTTAACATACTTTCCTATCACCTTTCCTGGATCAGGCAGCCCTACTCATAGTCACTCATGTCCTTCTCGCCACACAGCTGTATTGAGCTGCCCTTCAAGCCTACCTGGAAGATTCAACTGAAGAAGGCTGCCAGTTACTTGCCTTCTTTGTTCCTATTTTAATGGTGTTCTACAGGCAAAGTTTACTGCTCCCTAAATTGCCTGGACTGCTGCATATTGTAATAACTGAATCTTCCAGGTAGATTTGAAGGGCAGCCCAGTACAATTCAAAGTCCTGGCTATCAGTTTTAAAGTCCTATGAGCTCAGGGCCTCGTTATCTTTGTGACCAGTTTCTTCAGGCAGAATAGGCCTGACCACTAAGCACTTAAGAGGAAAGTATTTGTGGAGGGGCTCATCATTGCAGGAGGGCAAACTTCAGGGACTGGAGGTTCAACTCTTCTCAGTAATGGCTTTGGAACACCATATCACCAGATAGATATGCAACCACCGATGGCTTGCAACATTTTCAGAGAGCTATGAAAATGCAGTTCTTCGGGAAAGCATTGGGAATGTTCATGACCAAGCTATTCCCAAACTGTGTCACATCAGACTAATTAAAAAAGTAAATTCATACAATTATAAGTTTAATTATAAGTTTATAACTATACTTCTACTGTAAGCTACTCAGTTTCTGATAATTGGGTGGATATACTGTAAATTCTAAAACAAACACAATGCCCCTTCTCTGTCACTTTCCCTCAGCCTAAAAAATGAAGCTTTTCATTATGTCCTTTCTCAGGTTCAATGCAGGTTCACTTGCATCTTGGTCTCAATTTAACTCAATATGCAGGAAATATAACCTCTTTATGTTTATCAGTCTTCACAATATGGGACTATAACCCTTGTTTTTCACATGACTCCTCCCTTTCTGTTTCTGCTTCTTTCTGGGTTTTTTTTTCAGCCATTTCTGGAATTTTAAAAATAGTATGCCTTAACTAGACTAGGAGTAGGAAACCGTAAGTAAGTAAGTAGGAAACCTCTTATTTATGAAATTTCAAGCAAGGGTTTTCTCAATCTAGATATTCTGAAAGAATAACATTGCTTCAACTTTCACCTTTTGCCCAAAGTAAAAATAGAGGGCGAGGTGATTGTGGACTTCCTTGTTTTTATTAGCATACATGCTGGCAAGACTGTATTTTGAAGGAATGATATTGGACCATAGTCTCTGAGATGCACTGTCACAGGACTCAATCTCTGCCTCTTCTTTAATATCAGCGTGAGACCAGTAGACGAGATGCCTAGAGGGTAGAGGTATAGATGGGGAGAAACAGACTCAGGCTGAGCCAGCAAGACCAAGCAACTGTGGGTATTTGAATTAGGGGAACAGGAGACTTTCCATCTTTAGTCCTGAATGGCATTTCACTTTGCTAGTTAAGCAATTTAAAAGTCTTTCTAGACTCAGAGTTCCTACTTGGAAAAGCAGTTAATAACTGTGACCAGGAAAGTGTTTACAGAGTTTCATTTTGTACATCAATTACACCAGTTTCTGAATCAAGAGGACCTTGGAACAGTCATTCAAACTCTGATCACCTGACATGTAGACTATTTCAATGCACTTTATGGGAAGTTGTCACGGAAGACCAATTGGAAGCTGCAGATAGTTCAGAATGTGATAGCATGGGGAACTATGGGCATGACACAGTAAGTCCATGTAACCCTGCTGCTTTCTGAGCTATCTTGGTTACATGTAGGCCTCAGGATACAATTCAAGGTGCTGGTTATTATCTATAATAGCGTCTGACTATCTGGAAGATCATCTGTCTTCTGTTGGTGTCTGTCAATCATGTTCAATTTGGCATGCATTGGATTCCATCAATTAAACAATGTCGTCATAGGATCCAGGAAGTGATCCTTTTCTGTTGCAGTGCATACCATCTGGAATAGCATCTCCCCGGGGATCTAAGGCCCCTAAGATATGTATTCTTCCAAATTGTTACACTGTGAATTTGGGTGTACAAATTTCATAAACAAACAAACAAACAAAAATTGTTTGCATGCCCAATTTGTCATAAAAATGAAGGTTTTCTTTTAAAAGGATTATAGACAAAGCTACAGACGAATATTGATTGGGCCCAGCTACTGCATAAATACAAACAGCTATCATCAATGAAAAGAAAAATATTGAATTGTAGAAGCATAAGGAATGAAAAATTTCATTTATTTCTAAAGTTCAGCAGAGATTCTAGTATTTTGAAATGTGGTTTTATCTCTGACATTACACAGACCTTCAATGCTTCCAACATTCAATATCACAAGGCAGAAACAGCTTTCCCAATATAGACATCTCATTCATAGATTGGGGAGGGGGGGAGAGCAGAATTTGAGATTTGCTGGGGCAGATGTTTCCCAAATCTCACAATCACAATTTATTCCTCTATTCACTTAATAATTTATGACTAACATATTGTAACTACCTGCAAAAAAACAAGACAAAAATGTGGCATGCATACCTTGTTCACTAGGGTCCAACTGTGACTTTCTGACAGTGAGGTCCAAGGGTGAGTCCTGGTCAGCCATGAGAAGTTTGCTGAGCACGGGATTTTGAGCTCTTGCACCTGCAGTGGATGAGGCAACCGGAGATGCTGTCAGCAGGCTTTGGTTCTTTGTGCTATTGGGCGAACTGGAGTCCTGAGTAGAGCTAGTTTTTGAGGTATATTCAGCAGCAAATTGTCGGATCATCCGCTGCATGATCTCGCGGGCCACTAAGGGAATGTTGGGGTCTGAGACCCTGGGACTATCTAAAAGACATAAAATTTGAAATAGTAATACTCAGAAAAAATGAAAAATTTAATTATACATTCATAATCTAAATACGTTCAATTATTTTAAAATGCCAACTCAAGACTGTGACATATTTTTGTTTATTTGATTTGGATACTGCCTGATATCCATTGATTGTATGTGGTTCACAGAGTAAAAGCAAACAATAATATGCAATCCAGATAAAAACAATGAACGACATGGCAAATATGGCCAACCCTGCAAAGGGTTCCAACCACCCTAATTAAAATCTGGATGAAGAGCCAGGTCTTCAAAATCCCCTGAAATGACAATAGAGTGCAAGGCACCTGGAACTGAGAAGGAATCTCATTCCACAAAGTGAGAACTGCAACAAAGAAGGCACATTTCTGGGATCCCATTAGATGATACTGTTTAATCAAAAGGATCTGGAAATTTCTACACATCATGAAGCAATTTTACGAATATCTGACAATGTAAAGGATTTAATTGCAACTTTGGAATACAAATCTAATACCAATCTTATGATGATGGTTTAAATAGTACCTCTCAGCACAACTGAAACAAGATAAAGGTTTCCCTGTCCAGTCATGCCCAACTCTAGGGCACAGTGCTCATCAGTTTCTTGGCCAAGGGAACCAGCATTGTCCGAAAATATTTTCTGTGGCCATATGGCCACATGGCTATATGCCAAAGGTACACAGAATACTGTCCCAAGCAAATCTATAACTCTCAAGCAGGTAAATTTGGGACTTTTTCTTCATGGACATTAACAAGGTTGAGAACTCCTTGAGAAAAAGGGGCTGGATAGATATTCCTGAGAAGAAATGTTTTATTCTATGAGAATAAGCTGGAGGGGGTGACTTAAATTTAATGAGTTAATTGGACTTAAGATCCCCTTGACTGGGGAAATGAGGCAGGGTATAAATCTAAATAAGTAAGTAAGTAAGTAAGTAAGTAAGTAAGTACGTAAGTAAGTAAGTAAGTAAGTAAGTAAGTAAGTAAGTAAGTAAATAAATAAATAAATACATAAATAAATAAATAAGATGAATTTTTACAAGACTGATATATTTAATTGAAAGAAAGCTCTAATGTAGTTTTGTGTTTTTAAAGTGGATCTGAAAATTGTTTTTATATATAAAATACTTCAGTAAATCCTAAAGTTTGTAAAACATTATTGAATTTGAAAGTATGTTACAAAGAAATAAAAAATATGTATTTTGAAAGAAAAGGTTAAAGCTTTAAAACTGATGTTAAAAAAGGTATTTCCCCTTTAAAGAATCTGAGACAGTGTAGAAAATTTTGTTAATATAATTGATGGTAGTTTATAAAGACTAATAAAAATAAACAGAAATATATACCATCTCCGATAGCAAAAAAAAAAAAAAAAGTAGATATGTTTAAATTGATTGCTTTATTCAAAGAAAAGAACATATCTAATTTTGTTTCTATTTGGAAATTGCTTCTGGATTTTGTGCTTGTGATGGGAAAAAAAGAAACTTTGATTTTGGTTTTGCTGATTAGATAGGCTTGTTGTTATAGAAATGGCTAATATATATTATTGTGTAAAAGTAAAAAGTTGAAGCTGGAATGTTATTTTCTTCTACTGTGCTAAAAAGAGTTGGAAGTCAACGCCTTTTTTCTTCTTCACCTTCTTTCTTTTTCCTCTCTTAAGTCTCCGAATATTTTCACTTTCTTTGTATTTTTTATTCTGATAAAATAATAAAATTTTAAATGCACCAAAAAAAAAAAGAAGAATCTGGAAATGCTTGATGGATTGAACCCTGCTGGATTGAATTGGCCAGACTTGCCCACTTAATGAGCTATTATAAAGATAACTGGCGTAATACATATATGCTGTGAATACTTGAAATGTGCCAAGTAAAATTATTGTTATTAATACAGGTAGGCTCCATTATGGTTGTAAGTCAAGGACTACTTGTAATCCTACAAATTATTTTTCTTTCTTATTAATTTAACATTTGAGAGTATCATTCATTAGTGCTGCTACCTGATAGACAAGTTTAAGACAATTTTGCCAAATCGATGATTTAACAATCCCATTATTTTCAGCATTTTATTGTTTACTGTTTTTTTATATACATTTATTAATTTCAACTCTATACAATACAATTAGAGTAAAATAAACAAACATCAAACTATATACATGATAAAAACACAGCAACAATACCAGTACCAAACACAGGTTTCACTGTATCCTGCTAAAGGCTTGAAAATATTACTAATTCATCAAAAAACAAGTAAGGTGGATCTTAAATACAGTATATATTTCAACCTCTCCTATTATAATAAGCAGAACTTGGAAATACAATAATCCTTGCTAACTAAGGGTGATTGTGACTGGAAACTGTCTCACTAAGCAACATAGTCATAAGGTGCAATTTCATGTGACTGTGCCAACTTATAATGGGAGCTGCAGCAGTTCCAGTTGCTGTCGTTAGGCAATCCTAATGAGGCAGTCGCAGCGTCCCACAGTCACAACTTTGCCATTTGGAATCTCCTGACAGTTTCCTTATTGACTATATTTGTTGGAAGACAGCAGTAAAGGTTGCAAATGGCAATCATGTGAAAGTGGGATGCTTTAACGTTGTATTTACAAGCCATTTATTGAACACCCGAATTGCAATCATGTGACCATGGGAATGCTGCAACAGCTGTAACTATGAGGACCCATAACTCCTCTTTGTTCAGTGCTGTTGTAACTTTGATTGGTCGCTATATGAGTGGACATTAACCAATAATTACTTTAACTTCTTTTTCAGAAAACAAAGCAGGTTAAGCATTTCAGTATGCAAAATAGAAAATATTACATCCCCCTCCCCATTTTTTCCTGAAATGCAGGAAAAATGCATACACATTTTTCAGAAATGACTCTTGATCCATTGGTTGAGATGGAATTGCCTGAGCCTGATCCCATGGGTTAAGAAAGAGAGACTGGCCCAAAGTTACTCAGCTGGCTTTCAGGAATAAGAATTCGTAATCCTTTGCTTTCAAGTCTGGTGCCTTAACTACTAAATAAAACCGGCTCTATGTAACACCACAAATAGACCTAAACAAATATTCAGTTTATTGTGTATTTCTAGTTTGCTAAAAAAAATTGCACCAGGAATTCTGTGGAGTGTTTGGATGAGTAAGACAAAATCAGTTTGTGCAATATTTATTAATTTGTGAATCTGCATGCTAAAACCTCACATAATGCTATGAACAAAAACAACACAAGGCACTTTGGACAGATGAGGGAGGAAAGCATACCGTGATAAATAAGGGTTATAAATAAGAAAAGAATTTCAGTGATGGAAATAACTTAAGTCACTGATAGTAGAAGACAGACATAAACCATAGCTGCCTCGAGTTCCCCTTGATCGGAAGAGAGGTGGGGTATAAATGATAAACAAACAAACAAACAAACAAACAATACTTAATTTTCTTTTCATTCTACACAATACTTAATTTTCTTTTCATTCTACACAGAATAGATTGGGAAATTTCGGCAACTCACACACATTCAAGAGACCATAAAAATATATGCACATTTTCATTCCTCCTCCACACACTAATTCAACATTCAAACAAAAAACAGCAACTTTATCCATTTCTTTCTTCCTGCTCCCAAATGGCTGCTTATCCACTGCTTTTAATTAACGAACTGGCCAATGTGGAAAGATGAACAGAAATGCAGTAACTATATTCAAGTGTTGCAATATTCTGTGGGTTATCTATTTATGCTTTATCATAAGTGAAACACAAAGGAAGTAATTTGAAGAACAAAGAAAAAGTAAAACTACTTGAGTACTTTGGTTCAGTCAAAAAATTATGCGTTCCCCTAAGACATTGTGAAGGATAAGATGAAGGGCAGCACTGAAGGTTGAGACAGACAGAAACATAGTTAGGAACTACCGATTTATTCAATTCAGAGACTAAACCTCTGTGATCAAATAATTTTATTCAAAGGAATTGGTAGAATGCACCGTATTAGGAAATCACAGAAGCTGAAAGGACAGATAAAAGGGAAAACAATGGGAAGATGAGAGACAGGGATATGTCACCACACTAATACTAAGAGGCAGATGAGAGAGCAGAGGAAAAGGAAGGCACTTAGAAGATCGGGGAATGTGCAGGCCAATGAAATATGCTACACTAGCTGATTACCCGGTTTTGCTCGTTTCTTTTTTTTAAAAAACTATATTTGTGCCACAGCATTTGCAGGGCTTCTGAAGCCCCTGGTGCACATCTCTGCTCCGGCAAGGCCGTCTCTGGGCC
>JANHGC010004732.1:150765-167154 GCA_027560395.1 Boaedon fuliginosus | reverse complement strand
ACGCCGCCTCGAGTTCCCCATTGGGGAAGAGAGGCGGGATATAAATCAAATAAATAAATAAATAAATAAATAAATATTGTTCTGGAAAGTGATAGAGACTATTCTTTTCGTATATGGAACTAAGTTGATTGGAGGAGATGTTGTTACATATTATGCCCAATAGATCTACACCTGTCCACTCCATTCATTTTAGGAATGCTAAAGTTCTTTCTGTTTAAATGGATGAGGAGGAAAAGACCATGTTCCTTCATTCAGCCCATTTCTCTTAAAACACCCTCCAGATCAAGGGTATTCAAACTTGGCAAGTTTAAGACTTCTGGACTTCAACTTCCAGAATTCCTGAGTTAACATGACTGGAGGAGGAACTCTGGGAGTTGAAGTCTACAAGTCTTAAAGCTGTCAAGTTTGAAGACCCTTGCTCCAAATGTTCTTAGTATCTGCCTAATTATTGCTTAGAAGATAGGCAAACTAGTACTAGTTTGCATAGCATGTGATATATAATTGTTGCCAATGAGATTAGGGAAAATTGAGTATTATTCTTAACATTACTTGACTTTTTGTCAATTATGTTGTGGTGTATTGTTTCTAATCAAAAATCACAGGAATCCATACTTGAACTTTCACAGGAATCCATACTTGAACTATACTATAGTTATATAACTATATATATAAAAACATAAATAAGTTTTAAAACATTACATTGGGCTAAGGTAATTTTGAAGAATTCTATGTTGATTTTCTGGTTGATTTTCTACCACCACAATCATTAAATCTGGGTATGTTGTGTTGTTTTATATCGACCTTTGTGAACTATCTAAACTCTGTGATTTGGATGGCATAATTTTTTTCAAGTTTTATAAAACCAGACAAATTACATAGATACACAGAGCAGGATGGTAATAGATTGAAAGCATTATGGCCAGAATGAAATCTGAAACATCAGTTAACTGATTAATGATGACTATTTACAAATAGCAGTGGCATAAGCATCACAGTAAGGAAAACAAACATATCTTAATTGATTAAAAAAAATCTCCCTATGTTTCTTATTTGTCACATGTGACTATTTTATAAACTTGTTTAAATAAAATTTTGTACTCTAGCAATACAATACAAAGGTAAGAAAAGAGGGTGAGTTGGGGAAAAAACCCTGTCTCAAGGCAAGGAAGCTTTTGTACAAGTAGAATCTTCAATCTTCACACTCACAGACAAATAATGCTTTGAAACACCAAAAATCAGTTATTCACCAGTAGGTGAAGTACTATAATAAAAATGTGAGCTTTTGCGGGCTGATATAGAGCTGTGCTATCATGTACTTAAATATTACTTCTTGCACAGTATTATTCTTTCATTCAATTGTGTCCCATTCCATTCTAAGAGATTGCATGTACAAGTCCCTGCAGTTTTCTTGGCGAGGTTTTTCAGAGGTGGTTTGCCATTGCCTCCTTCCTAAGGCTCAGAGAAAGTGACTAGCCCAAGGTCATCTAGCTGGCTTCATGCCTAGGTGGAACTAGAACACACGGTCTCTCAATTTCTGGTCTGATGCCTTAACCACTACACCAAATTGGTTTTTACTTCTTGTACAGTATTTGTAAATGCAATTAAGCAGTGTAGTATGACTGTAAAATGCTATAAAATCTCAAATCAAAGCTCCTACAAAGAGTTACAATCAAAACTTCTAATATCTAAATATCTGCAGTCAGCATCAAGACCATATATTATGAACATGCTTCATATGTATTTCATCTAGACAGGAAAGTTCATGTCCAGATATGAAAAGTGTACGAAGTTCAATTACATGCTTATCTTATATTAAACAAGTACAACTGCAATTTGTACAAACAAAATTACAAATAAAATTAAAAAATACTTCCAACATTTATTGCTGCTAAAATAGATTTGGAAATTTGAAGATTTCCCTGAAAAGAAGGCCCACCCTGAAAACAAGCCCTAGCCTGATTTTTTCTGTATGGGCCTAATGTAAGATCTACCCTGGAAATAAGCTCAGGAGGGATGGGCATGGCCAGTATGAGAGGTAGCGAACGCGCGGGAACTGATGGTGTCCAGCAGCAGCTGGAGCCCGCCGGCCCTCGATGCAACACAAATATGTGGAGGCAGAGGCTGGGTGGGGGGGAAAACAGGCAATCCACTTTTAGCCAAAAACAGGAAGATTTTAGCCAAAAATGGGATGTTTTTGCTCATTTTTCTTGGCCTCCTAAGGCATCTGCATGCCCTACTGTTCACTCCCCCTGCCCACAGAGGCAAAAAAAGGATGAAAACAGCCTACTTTTGGCCAAAAAACGGTCTGCTTATGGCCTATAAATGCTTCTGGGAGTGGGGGTAGTGAGTTCCCAGGGCATGCAGATGCCCCTGGAGTAAAAATAACGAGCAAAAACAGCCCGTTTTTTGGCCTGAGGCCTCCGTACCAACTTCCTCCCCCTTCCCCCCAGGTATGACGATTCAACATTCGGTATATAAGACACACCCAGATTTTCACCCTCTTTTAGGGAGGAAAGAATGTGTCTTATACTCCGAAAAATACGATAATCTCTGAAACTTGTAACACTTCATGAGAGAAGTGCTCAAAAAGAATCCAAGCATGTTTTTGGTAAAACATATGAACAATACTGAAAATACAATTCTACAATTTTGGGGTTAGGGGCCAAGACTAAAACCATTCTTCCTATTCATGGAATTTAATTGATGCGGATGAAACAAATCTGCATCCCAGATAATTAGCGGCTTCACCTTCAAGTGAAGTGTTAATTGCCCTGGCAAACTATGTCTTCATCTTCTAGATGATTTGGGCAGGAAAAGCAACATACCTTTTCAGTTTAACTGATCAACTAATTGTAAATGCTTTTCTCTCACAGAACATAGGTCTGTTTTATTCCACATGCAAAAAACCTCAGACCATGATCCCAGAAATAGATTTACTAATTTTTCACAGGAATATTACATACACAAAATAAAGTTATATTCAATTTCCTTAACTTGACAATATTACAGCAGTTTGACTTTCCTTTTTCCATACTTCCATGGTGTCTACTCCCAGTTTGCCATTTGGAACTATTTTGCTGACATTCACATGGATAGAAAAGATATGTGCAAATTAAAAACTTTAGCAGGTACAGTCAAACCTCTGTTTGCGACCGCAATCCGTTCCCGGACTTAGGTCGTGAACCTATTTGGTTGTGTTCCGAAGTGATACTGTCTGTGTGTGCATGAAAGGGAAAACGGCACAGAAAGGAATCTTTCTGCGCTGTTTTTGTTCCCCAATTGAGTTTTGAGTTGGGAATCGTTTCAAAACTCGGCTGGCTTTTTTGGTCAGGAACCGACTTGGTAGCGAACAGAAGCGTTTGCGAACTGAGCTTCCACTGTACAATGAAATCATACAAATACAAGATGGTTTGTTAATCCATTGAAGCTGCTCATGCACTAAAATAGCGGTCCCCAACCTTTTTGGCACCGGGGACCAGTTTCAAGGAAGACAATTTTTCCAGAGACTGGGGTGGGGGTGATTTTGGTTTCACTCACTCGCCTGCCACTAACTTCCACCTGTGCGGCCCTGTTCCTAACAAGCCACAGACCAGTACCAGTCTGTTGCCTGAGAGTTGGGGACCCCTGGACTGAAATAACTTTGGCTGCATTTTGTGAATAGGAGAGCTTAACACACACACAGACAAAGAAACCTGGACCTGAACAAGGTGCAAAGAATTCAAAACTATTGTGTGATCCATCCTGCAGGCAAAATAAGGATATCTTATAGCCGCCTCGAGTTCCCCTTGATCGGGGACGTGAGGCGGGGTATAAATTGTATAAATAAAATATCTGAGGAAAATGTCATGCATTATAACCCCCACTTTCTCCTTGGCACCTCATCATTCCCAAAAGTATGGAACTAACTCTCCTCTGTCTATTCATCAGAAATAAATTGGAAAACAAGCAGAAATAAATTCATATAATGCAATCTTTGCTCTGAAAGTTAGTAGTAAACAGTGTGACAACAGGATAAATGGAATCTGTCATTCAAAATGGTTTAAATTGAGGACCTCCTCACTTTGATTCCTGAAGGAAAGGTGTAAAGAAAGGGCTGAGAACTCTGCAGTCACTCGAGCCCTAGCCATTGCCGCCTCGAGTTCCCCTGGAAGGGGTGAAGAGAGGCAGGGTACAAATCCAATAAATAAATAAAAAAAAGCTCATGCCTGACCTACTGCAATGTATTCTACATGGGGCTACCCTTGAAGAGTATCTGAAAGCTTCAGCTGGTGTAGAACGCAGCTGTTCAGGCACTTACTAGGGCCTGTAACATGGCTCATATTACATTACTGTTCTGTGAGTTGCACTGGCTATTATGGTAGTTTCCTTCCAGATCCAATTCAAGGTGTTGGTTATTATCACATTTGAAGCCCTTCACGGCATAAGTCAAGGCTATCTAAGGAACCGTCTTACCTTAATGGGACTAGCTACCCCACTTATGCCAGCATAAGAGGCCCCTTTGGCTAAGAAATTTTGGCTAGCAGGGTCCAAAAGGAAGGGTCCAAAAGAGGAGTGTTTTCCACCATGGTTCCCGCCATCTAGAACATTATGCATCCTTTTCGCCTCCTGAAAGTCCTTGAAGATGGCTATGCCAACTAGCCTATGCCCCAATTTGGATGTGACATTTTGGAGGGGGCTAAAGGAGTAGATAACCTCCCATGTTCCTCCATGCATATTTGGTTTCCTCCTCTCCATTTTTATTTTAATCATATTTTAAATTTAAGATCTTTATTGTTGCAATATTTTCAAGCATATTTTAATTGTATATTTGCAAGCTGCCTAGAGTCAACATCGGGGAGATAGGTAGTATACAAGTTTAATAAATAAATAAATCCAATGATCTCTAGCTGACAACTTGAAGAAAGGAAATTAGGAGTTTTGCTCAGAAGGATTTGACAGAGTGAAGTTCGGAGTCTTTACTCAAACATATTTTCCAACAACCAGAATTATTTGTTTATATAACAATATCTTCAATAAAAGATGGTTAGCAACTTCAGCTAAAGAGCAAGAACAGAATAATCCAATTTTAGACCTATATGAGGTTAGTTTGTTAGTCTGATCTGCTCTTTAAGACTGAGAACTACAGATCTTACTTTGCTTCCTGCCTCAACCAAATTTCCTGAAGTAATTGGCCTTTCTTTTATGATCTCTCTTAGGCATATTAGGTCTTCTTTGATAAAACAAGAGATGCGGAATACCAGGCTCAGAATACAATAGTTCAGCAAATATAATACCTCAGTTCCCCACATTGGATGAAGAGAGGCGGGGTATAAATCAAATAAATCAAATAAATAAAAAATAAATAAATAAATAAACTACATTCATTACGGGTTACACATTGTTACACATCTCAAAGAAAGAGATAAAGTTTAAAAACTGTATTTGGTTACAGTTTGGTACAGAAAAGCTCACCATTACATACTAACAAAGCAATAAAAGGAAGAGTCTATTTTCAAGTCTTCTAGAATAGTGGTCCCCAACATTTTGGACAGCAGGGACTGGTTCCATGGGTGTGTGTGTGTGTGAAATCCATGAACTAGAGCGGGGGACATGTCTTTGTGCACTACCTAGATCCCGCACATGTTTAGATGAAGCTTTGACTAGTGCAGTGTGGTTCCCAACAGGCTGCAGACCAATACTGATCCATGGAATGGGGGTTGTGGACCCCTGTCCTAGAAGGCACCTTACTAAATCGACTGCATATAATATTCTATAACAGAATTCTCATTCTGAACATTTCTATTTGTATACATATCCCTTATTTTTACCTCTTTCTTTTATTGTCATCATCTGTTGCTTCAATACTATGCTTTAGGTACCACATTTTCCTTCACTCATCCATTTTGTTTCTTTCAACTACTGTACAAATGTGTTCTGTTCTCTATTTCCCCCCATCATATTTTCATTTTTATCTTGAACATCTCTTTAGTCATTTGCCATTTTTACATTATAATTATATACTTGCTCTAACCTACAGGACACTTGCAAAATACACAGGATCTTTAATGCTGAACATTTGAAAATACTTTTAAAAAGCTTCAGCCTGTATATTTGAATAACCACATCAAGAAACAGAAACAAAAAGTGTCCCCACCTGCCATCAAAAATGAATTCAACAAAGTATAGTGATCTATGACATCTTCAGAAACAGAAAGTACCAATGCTGGCTAAGAGAGAGATATCTGTCAAAGTTGTGAAAACTGCACCAGTCGCCTCTCAAAGTTTAAGCCAGTTCATAAGGGGCAAAATGCAATAGAGAATATTTTTTGCACTCCCTGTAATCCCTACTCCTTCTGCTTCTAATTAGTGCAATATAAATTACTGCAGCTATTCTATATAGTGATTTTCACTTTACACTTTTCAAAGATAGGGGGAAGGGTGGAAAAAGCTAAGACAAATCTATCACTGCAGTGACTGAATGTACTGATAGTCCCCGACTTACGACCAACATTGAGCCCGAAGTATATGTTGCTAAATGAGAAATTTGTTAAATTAGTTTTGCCCCATTTTACGACTTTTCTTGCCAGATTTGTTAAATGAATCACTGCATTTGTTAAATTAATAACACAGTTGTTAAGTGAATCTGGCTTCCCCATTGATTTTGCTTGTCAGAAGGTTGCAAAAGGTAACCATCATAAATGTGAATCAGTTGCCAAGCATCCGGGTTTTGATCACGTGACCCTGCATATTGTGCAACGGCAATAAGTGTGAAAAATGGTCATAAGTCATTTTTTTCAGTGCTGCTGTAACTTTGAGGCTTGATGCTATTATCTTATTCTACTGCACCAAAGGGTGTCGAAGGTCAACAGCTTTTCTTTCTTTTTTCTTTCTGCCCAACACTTTTTCCTTCCCTTCTCCCTCCCTTATTTTCCCACTATTTTTTTTTTTTTGTATTTAGTATTATCAACTAGTAAAAGATTAAAATAAAAAGTAAAAAACTGACATGGCTATTTTTCACACTTTCGACCATTGCAGCATCCCTATGGTCACAAGATCCAAATTCAGGTGCTGGGCAACTGGTTCATATTTGTGACAGTTGCAGTATTTTGGGGTCATGCAATGTCCTTTTGCAACCTTCTAACAAGCAAAGTCAATGAGGACGCCAGATTCACTTAACCTGGTTACTAACAGTTACAGTGATTTTCTTAACAACTATAGCAAGAAAAGGCATTAAATGAGGCAAAACTCACTTAATAAATGTCACACTTAGAGCAACGTAAATTTTGGGCACAATTGTGGTCGTAAGTCGAGGACTGTGTGTGGATATATAACAATATAGACCAGCTAAGAAATCACATTTTTTAAGCAATCTACCTATTCAACATGGAATCTCAATAAAAATTATGAATATTCAACTGTGGGACAGATTTTAAAATCAAATCAAAATGGAAAATACAATCTCATTATTTTAATAAGTATTTGATCAGTACCTAAAGGACAGTACTAGTTCAATTTATCAACTGATCTGAAACTAGTTAATGATAATCTAATGCAAACCACATTATATGTTATTAGTACACACTTTTATGAAACATGTTTAAAATGAGATTTCCAGGTCCATTTTAAATTATTTAAAACCATTTTCTTAGCTTTCCTGACAAAGAAAACAGACCTTAATTTTGCTTCCAAAAATCTATCATATATTAGGAGCCCAGCTTTTGCCAGACAATTTGGACATCTTGGCCAAATTTACAGAAGCTAACTTTATTTTGCATTCACAATGCTATTCTAGCCAAACAACCAATGTGCATACATTGGCAAGACAATATAGAAACAAAAATGGTTTAAACATACTAACATCCTAGTCTTGGGGCATCCAGTCAAGCTACGCAAAGAGGTGTTTTTGTCCCTTGCATACTCCCAAATGTGGAAGTAGGATCAGAAACTGGATCTGGAAAAAATGGTAAACAGCATGTTAGTTAAATTCACAGATGGCACTACTTGGGTACATTAGCAAGAACAAAAATACAAATGGATTTTGGAAGGCATGAAGGAAAATGCATATTTCACAAACATGACAATGATATGCAATCAGAGTTCAACAGACAGTGATAATGCTTTCCAAAAATCCCAATACATCTTCATGTGAGAAGAACAGTGAGAGATAAGAAAACTGCAGGAGTAGAAAGGGTTCATTTTTGAGCCACAATAAAACCACTCTCATCTCACTACATTGAGTAAAATTAACCATGGACTGAGTAAAATTAACCATGGAACATTTCTATAGAAACCTTCATTTACCTACACATGGTCCTTGTACTGTAGTTACAGAACCTTTAAAAGGGGGAAACTGCATTTTCTCTCTAAGAAAGATGCAGGAAGCATGCTTAGGAAACAAAAGGTGCACATTCCTATTAAGATATTTAGTTTTCTACCTAGATTTCCAGCAACATGGTAGAGACAATTTTTTTCTACACTCATTTTATTTCCATCAAGTGTAAAAAATTAGGCCCAGAATTTACAAAAGAAAAACACATTTTAGCTCTTTTTGTCAGAATTAACTATTGTTTTAATGGAAACAGTTCAACAATAAATGCTTTCAAAATAAGACTGGAGATTCACTTGACTTTCCAACAGAATCCAACTGAAAAATTATGAAAATCTAGCAATTCCTTTCCTATTTTGGCAGAAAACACCTTCTGGCTACCTTGGTTTCAAGCAAACAGTACAATGCAATTATATGGATTTGAATCAATGGCAGTCTTTTATGTATTATTCTGGTTAAGGCATATGGCTTATCTCATGAGAAAAGATAATACAGCACTATAGTATACATGGCTTTATGTATTTCTCTTCATACGGTTTTCAGCACACTATTAAAAACAATCTTGAAAATAATGTGCAACAGAGAGCAAGCTTCAACAACTGTACTCAGTCTCAAAAATAAATGTTTCTTCATCAGCAGACCAATTATCTCTGATAGACTTATTCTCTATCATTTTGTAAATCCATTTTTATTCAGAATCTATTAAGAATTATTAGTTTGCAATTTTATCCGGGATCTTTACAGTTTGCTTGTACCACACATGCCCCCCCCCGCCCCGCCAAATAATCTTATGTCGTACAATTCAGAAGGATTGAAATTCAGACCTTCAGCACTAACAAATTTATCTGTGTTCGGGGGTTTTCTGATTTATCTTAATGATAAGAAAGTTATGAATATATATATTCATATATATATGAATTTGTAAAACAGGATTTTCTTTCATTATCTATAGAAAATCCCATCCGACATTAAAATATTCAAGCAAACTATTTATTCAGAACCATATATGTATGTGTGTGTATGCGTGTGTGTACACAAACACACACATATATATTTCCTCAGAAAAAAACTGGTAAAATCCATGTAAGGTAACAATATATTGCAAAGTAAAATTTTAGAATATAAATACTGAGATCTGACAACATATTGATTATATGCCATCAAAAAGGGATTGAATCCTACTGACTACATCAATAGAAATGCTGAAACTACTTGATATAACATGGGCCATCAAGGTTTAAAAGATATTATATTACTGCATATCATCAGACAGAATATTTGTTTAAACAAAGAAACATCTAACCATACAAAGGGGGAAAAAGAAAGGCAATATTGTCTATTTTTAGGAATTTGTAAAACAGGATTTTCTTTCATTATCTATAGAAAGTCCTGCCTGACATTAAAATATTTAAGCAAACTATTTATTCAGAACCATCTTTAATTTAAGTAACTTTATAAGATACTTTATTATTTTTAGCAGAATATGTGCGAGTCACTTATAAAAGGCACATTCAGGTACACACTGCAGCTTTCCCCTTTGAAGCACATGCATGATGGAACCCAACCCTTTTTCCAATTATTATTTTTGTGTTTTCTAAAGACAAAGACACTTTTAAATACATTGGACACTTCACATTTGATGAAATGGCAATGTATGTTTACATATAAGTTGTTTCCTTAAATACAGTATATGTTGTTGAGTCCTTAAAACATACAACTGCACATTTTATAAAATTTAAATTGCTTTAACATTTTTCACTGCTTTACAAAACCATGAATATACTTGCAAGTTCAACGCTAAGAAATAAGGGAACTCTGCAAATAGGAGTTCATGAAAATAATCGTTACTGAAGATAACAATTATGTAAACATAATTGTTTTATATTTGAGAAAGAATAGGTTATCAGTTGACACATATTTTACATACTGAGGAGTTCTTGCATCAACAAAATACCACTTTCACTCTTTAGCTTCCTGTAAGTGATCTCTCTCTGATTAAAAAATCTCAGAATGTAGCTTTTTGAGTTAAGTCATTCCCTTCTCAGTTATAAGACAATTTAATGTTTCTAAAGTCCACAGTCAACTCCCTGGAATATCTCTCTTGAAGTCTTTGATTCACCATATAGTGATTATCTATAAATTATCCCCAGTGAAAAAGTCTTTTTATACTTTTTTTTACTAAGACATGTCTTCCATTTGAAGAGGCTACAATAAAAACTTAAAAATTACAAAGTAGATCAGCACAACACAATACTTTATAATCAAATTTTTAACACAGTTCTACCACAAGGTTTATAAAATTGCTTACCAGACATAAAGAAGGAAATGACTTTCATTATTGGATAATTTCTGCAAAAATTATAATTTTTCCTGATCTAATTATTCACCTAAGAATTAATGTCTTTTGATAAATAATCATGGAGATACAACCTTGGATAATTGTAATAAAATACTCTTTTGTCAAATAATTTTATCTATGTATACAATCTTGAGGGAGTCTAATGTAAACATAAATTTATGCTCAATTTCTGAGATTTTGCTGTACTGTTTCCTATTATTCAATTTCTATGACTTTCAAAGATTTGCTAGCTAAACAATGCACAACAAATTAATAACTTTGACATTTTTATGTACCTTCCTAGTTGTACGTTCACCAACACAGTACTACCAGATGCCTGGCAAAGGAACATAGGGCGCTTAACATTAACCTCATTGTCATTCTTTTGCCAGAGGCCTTTCCTGAACTTCATCTGTCCTGTATAACTGAATACTTTTCTCTGAAGACAGGATTTGTTTCATCAGTATTCTTTTCCAAATCAGATAGTGCCAGCTCTTTCAACTTCTGCTACATTACCTATAAATATGATAAAATTATACTTATAAGCAAAAGACTAAAATATTCAATTACAAATTCAATTATGTTTCTGAGATTATAAATTTAATCTATATAACAAGATACATTATCACAATTATAGATTTTCATCTTGTGGTTTCAAAAACTCTGAAACTCAAATCTGGCAAGCTGCTATATATGTACATTATAAAAAAGTATACAAAATATCAGGCCATTTTTTCTTCACCTGACACAAAATTACATGTTTGAACAGTAGAGCTGAAAGAGATGAAAAAACCTCAAGATGAGCTCCAATATCTGTAAATAGGATGATCAGAAAAACTAAGTATTAAATGTACAATAATAGGTATTTATTAAGGATTCAGAAAGAGACGGCCATTAACTGCCAAATGTCTTGAGTGAAAATATTTACTATATTTTCTTTACCGTAGACAGTTATCTCAAATAAACCATAAAATTCTCCCGATAGAATAGCGATTTATAAGTTAGTATACTAACTATAATAGGATTTTTTGCATGAAAAAGTTTATGAAAATTTATTCCCTGGATTGGCGTATAAATGGCATATTTTATCTGAAACTAAATAATTATTCTCTCATTTGCTATAATATCCATGCCAACATTTTAAAATTTAAAAAAATCTGAAAGAATTATTCCATTTGCAATAGTTCTTATTTCACCTGATTAGGTGAAGTCAGTTAGTATGATGCAAATCACAAACAAAGCATACAGTCTTATCTTATTGGTACCAATTATTTTATTATGTTATAAAAGATAGATTTTGATAACTTGTTTTTATTTGCAAATCATCATTTCTATTTGTAGTCCTGACATACAGGCAAATATTAAGGAAATCATAATACTTATTTCTAGTTTCTACACAGCAAATAGCTTTTATTCCAAATCTTGGAGTTTATCTTGATAAAAGTAGAATAGCGCATTTCTAAGCAAGTAATATCATATTTAAGAGCTATTTCTGTATCTCAAATCAAAGCATACAAATAGTGTTTAAAATATGTAATTATGCCTTTATATATTTCAGAACGCTTAAGAACACAAGATTCATAATCTTATTTTAATGAGTTTATATCACTCCAAATTAAACATGCCATTTTTCTTCTATTCCCTCTACTTGTTACCTTAAAAAGGCTAGACTACCTGCCTTGTATACAATATGTAAACAAATTAAGTGGAACTTAGCCTCTGAAGTAACAAGATTTCTTTTTCAGTTCTGCTACCTAACAACTATGCAAACAGAACAGATACTATTCTAAATTATCAGGCTTTCCTTTCTCTTAATGAAAATGAAATTACATACACAATTGTTTCACTTCTATGAAGTAAGGACCAGAAAATATCTTAATATATTCTAGTAATTTTATGAGAGCTGGTACATGAAGTAAACACCACCTCATAAAATGGATCAATGTGAAGTTCAAACTATTAGGTACAATGCTATCAAGATAAAATATCACTAACATAATTATACTTTGGACTGTCTAAAATGTTTTTGTACTTTACCTCCAAAAATAATCTGGATGACTAGGTGATTAACCTTCACAGTTTAGTCATTTCCTTCATATCTTTTGTTTACACAAGAGGGGGAAAGTACACCCAAATGGAAACTGGGGCTGCAAAGAAGGCAAGAGGAAAAGGAGTGAAGCATTTAGCAGAGATAATATTTTTCCCCAGAGTACATTACGTTGCTAAAATAAAAAATAATCTCCAAGTCAAGTTCAGCTTTTGGAGACTTCATGGACACCATCCATGTAATTTTCGTGCCAGCAATATGGAGCTGCCAATGCCTTCTGGGATATCATTTTGATTTCCAAGTCTAGTCTAGTCTGGAAATCCCTGCTGGTCAGCTTCTGAGCCTAAATAAGGTCAGCTAGATGTTACCATCTGCTTAGAAATTGACTGGTAAAATTACCCAAACTGCTTTATAGCTGTCCTTCCTTTGAGCTCACAACTAACTTTAATAGTTCTATTTGAATAAAAGACCATTATCAATACATCCAGAAAATTAGTTTAAACCCCAAGCCTTCCAAAATTGAAAGTACAATTCAACCCAAGAAAACTTTCAACTCTTTGCCCTGGATTACAAAACAAGGGCAATACAGGCTGAAGATAAGATCTATACTCAGTACATCTGGAGAAGATCACAATGAGGAACAGTAAATAATTTGTGATAATAGATGAAACGAGGGGAATACATGAATGTTAAATCAAGTGATATGGGTAGCAGCAAAATGATTCATCTCCTAGTAAGATCCTAGTAACCAGTGGCTAATCTGTATAAACTCTATGCACAAGAGTCTTCTTAAAAGAAATGTGTTAAATACTTTACATTCTTTAGGTTTTTTTAAAAGTAACACTAAAATATATTCATAAAATATTTTTATATTTTTTTAAAAAAACCTCTAAATTACTTTTATGACATAACCTTAGTCAGATATGCTTACAGCTGACAATATATTCTCACAAACCATGAGCTAAACCAAAATAGTTTACTGAGCAATATACTAGTGGAACAAAAAGCAATTATTCCATGTTTTGAATTCAAATAATATTTTGAAGGGAAAAAAGATAAGTGCATGGTTAAGAATAAATAAGCATATCACAACTGAATCATGATAAAGATCATGATTTTTAAAATGAATTATGTTTGTGCTAAAATTCAGGGGTTTCAAAGTAAAACAGCAGTAAATATTTTTACAATTACAGTAAACATATTCCAGCATGTTTCCTTTGCTGTTTAAGAAACAGGATCTTAGTTTCTACTACCCCTACATATTAAACAATATATGCTTCAATTCTAAGATACACTTACTTGGCAATAATGTCTCTAAAACAGTGAGTGTACTTCCAAATATGCATGCAAAAGATTACATTGTAAACTTAGGAAGCCAAGTACTGAATAGTACAAACACATTACTCTTCAAGAAAATCAAGAAAATATAAGCAACCTGAATTACAAAAGATGTTTAGGATATAATCCTATACTAATTTACCTTGGGAAAAGACTCACTGAACTCAGCCTGGTTTAGTGCTGAACAGACTTGTACAGGATTGGAGGTATTGATAATTACTGAAAGGCGCCTATATTGTTGATACATTTTGAAATTCAATCAGATAGTAAGCCATTTCCTAAATTAGTGCATCCTTCATTTTCATCTTTGTTTTATCTCTAGCAGCTAATTATGATTACAATAACAGCTACCTTTGGGGGGGGGGAACCATGTACAGTACCAACTTTCAAATCAGTATTTTTTAAAAAATAGCTTAAGCCGCAGGATCTAGTTTTGACCAAAGTCTAATTTAGACATTCAAATTATGAGGTAAGGACCATTATCTTTCGCCTCTATCACCCCAAAGTAAGTTAGCGCTTGTGCCTAAATTAGTGCTAAGAAAAAGCTACTCCTTGGTTACGGGTTATAATTCGGCTGTCAAAGGGAAAGCCAGAAGCAAGCGGGATGGGGGCAGGGTGGCCATGGCGATCCGCTCGTTAAAATCTGGGGAAGATGAGAGGGGCGTGGTCACCCGGAACGATTCGACTCCGCGATCATCCCCCACCAAGGGCAACTTTCTCCAAGTCGCTCAGCTTCTCATCACGGATGTGCCTCGCGCGGCGAGGGCTAATCTAAACACTTCCTTCCTTCACCCGTTCCGGCGGATACAGACCGGCCTAACCCCTTCCCCCAAACAAAGGGCCCTCTTCCTCTCCCCCAAAGGGGCGGGAGGCCAGGCCGGAGTGGGCGGGGCGGAGCCTAGGCCGCGGTTGCTCCGTGAGGCGCAAATGGGGGGAGGGGTGGAGAGCGCGCGAGTAGCGACCGATCCGCGCGGGCGGGCGCGTGCAGGGCCAGCCGGCGAGCGAGTGAGCAAGTGGGCGCGACGGGGGGGGAGGGTGCGGCGCGCTGTCCCCTCGCTGCAAGGGAAGTGAAAGGGGGAGGGGGGCCCAAAGAGCGGTCAGCCTCCCCTCTTCCCAGAGGGTTCCCTCGCCTCCCCCCTCGGTCCCTCACCCACACAGCGCAGCAGCCGGTGTCGCCACGAGTCGAGCTGGTGGCGGAAGCCGCGCCTCTCGATGGAGCACTTCTGCCGCCCGCACGGACTCGCCATCTTCTGGGGGAGGGGCCCCAAGTCACCGCCGGCACGCCTGCCATCTGCGTCACGCGCGCGTCAACGCGCACGAGCCGCGCGGGGGCGGAGCGCAACTCTGCCTGCGACCGCCCGAACCAAAGTGGGCGGGCTTTGGTTACATGGCAATCATAGCTGGGATAAAAGCCTGTTTTGGGCAGGTGGGGAATCACCCTCCCCCGCCCCCCTCCCGCGCTTGGGAGTTCCGCTGGACAGCGCTGCGTACCGGCCGGCCTGCTACCAGGAGTGTTTAAACTAGGAGCGAATTCGTGCGATAAATGGATGTAAAATCTACACGAATATGACTTTCTAAACGGTGCCCCGCCTCCAACTAGCCTGCAGGCCATTGGATGCGGAAGTCCTTCCAAAGATAGTTAGACTGCAAGACAAGAGAGTTAAATTTGACATGAAAATCAGAGGCATTCTTTTAAATCGTTTAAATAACAATATGCGGTGAGTTAAGTGTTGCCGTGTCCTCCCCCTCGCAGTGCCTGGAAGCTGTTAGGGGCTGGATGGGGAGCAACGGGTTGAAACTAAACCTTTGTAAGACCCGAGTGGCTCTGGGTTTGGGATTCGTTGGCTCAGGGAGACCTGAGTCTTGGATGCGGTGGCACTATCCCAAACAGACCCTGTGCGTAATGTAGGGGTTATCCTGGAATCACGACTCCTGCTCAAAGAGGATGGCCTTTGCGCAAGTGCAGGTTGTGCGCCACTTATGCTCTTTCCTGGACTCACAGTCCCTACTCACAGTCACTCATGTCCTAGTTACTTCCTGTCTTGACTATTGCAACATGGGGATGCTCTTGAAGAGCATTCGGAAGCTCCAGTTGGTGCAAAACGCAGTGGTCTGCATGGTTTTGTGCAGTCCGCGATGTGCACAGGTATCACCTCTCCTGCCAGAGCTGCATTGGTTGCCGATTTGCTTCTGGGTGCAAGTCAAGGTGCTGGTTGTCACCTTTAAAGCCCTTCATGGCTTGGGACCAGGTTATCTGAGGGACTGTCTCTTGCCAGTCACATCTACCTGACCCATCACAGTGGGGAGGCAGGGAATATTGCAGGTCCAATCCCCGAGGGAGATACACCTGGCGGGACCCAG
>JANHGC010004732.1:136390-150665 GCA_027560395.1 Boaedon fuliginosus | reverse complement strand
GTCCTTTGGGAATTGGGCGGCATAAAAATGTAATAAATAAATAAATAAATAAAATCAGCCACAGTCATTAAGTGCAAGGTCATGTGACTGTGACTTGCATCCTCCTGCTTCCCCATTGACTGTTTCTTGGAATCCAGCTGTGAAAGTCTCAGAGAGTAATCATATGAATACGGGATGCTGCAAATATCAAAAATGCACACTAGTTGCCCAACACTCAAATCACGATCACGTGACCATGAGGACACTGATGGCCATAACTTTGAGGACCGGTCATACATCTAGTTCTTCAGTGACACAGTAGTTTTGAATAGCAATAGCATATAGCACTTAGATTTATATATCACTTTACAGTGCTTTACAGCCCTCTCTAAGCTGTTTACAGAGTCAGCATATTGACCCCAACAATCTGAGTCCTCATTTTACCCACCTCAGAAGGAGGGAAGGCTGAATCAACCTTGAGCTCTGGTGAGATTCGATCTGCCAAATTGCAGCAGCTGGCAGGCAGCAGAAATAGGCTGCAGTACTGCATTCTGATCACCACGATGGCTCATCAAATAGATGCTGAATAAGAGGCGGCTAAATGAGGACTACATGTAGCATATAGATAAATGGGTTTGCATTCATTTTTCCCACTATTGTTCTTTGAGGGAGAGTCATTTTGAAATTCAGAATCATCTTCCTTTTGGTGGTATATTCTTTCCTGACAGAAATGGTACCTTGACATCTATAATTTGCTCAAAGACTATGCTAAAGTTTTTGCAAAATCATTCATATGATTGGAATTGAATAATTTGTTTCAAAAATTAACGCCACCCAATACCCACAAGTATTTAGAAATCCAAATGGATTTAAATATGGCCATAATTTTGAGAACTGTCCATGTATTCATTCAGACATCCACTGCAAGAAAGCTTTTATAAGTAGGTATTTATGTGTATTGCCTACAAACTCAAGAAGAGCAAACTACTGAATAAATATATACATAATGGGGGAATAATAACCCACCATGTATCTAAAGTAAAACAAATGACTAGTGAGCTCTGTTCAAGTGTAAGTAGCTACACTTCTTGAGACAAAGCAGAAAAACAAGTAATTTATGACAGAAGATCAAAACTGTCTAAATATATACCTCTCTTGATGCATGCAATAATCTACTGAGCCAAAGAAAGTTTCTGTATCCACTTATTCCTTTGCTACCAATGGTGTACTTATTAATAGCAGTTGAGATATAAAATATGAAATAGTGGGACAGCTGAGAAAAATAACCTGGTTGAGGCAGAATGGCTGCCAAAAAAGGTTTACTGAGCAACTTATTCTTCTCTACAGGTCTCTTCAAGCATATCCTTCCTTGTTAAAAATATGTTCTTTCCAAAAGCATTCTCTTGAGTAATGTGGTTACGTTTTATGAGCTTCAGAAGATGGATTTGATTATATTGCTTATATTTCCATGGTGGTTGTGACTGTAAGAAGATTCAGTCCTCAAGTGGTGTTTTTCAAAATATTACCCAGAAGAACTGCATGAAAAATGGAGATTTAGGAATCAGTCCAAAAATATGGGTCTTCAGGAACAGATGTGTTGTTATAGATGTCCTGGAAACAATGGATGAAAGGAAACAGGTATTTTTGAATGATGATGGCCTAGAATGATGAGACTGACTGGAACTAGCACTGGACCAATTCTTCTAGTTCCTTTTCTCTGTTGATGTGCTCAACTAAACTAGGACTTCAGGTGTAGACTGCAAAAATCCTGAAGTCCCCTAGAGGACAGCAAAAAATAGAGGAAACTCTAAACTATCATACCAGTACAATTTGCCTTTTAAAAACCCAACAGTCCTAAAGTCTCACTTGAGTTTCAGCATATAAATTTGACTAATAAATAAATAAATTCTCTGTTGGGTCATCTTATTTAAGCAGGTATGAACTAACTGGTAAGTCTTTTAGAACAAAGTTCTAAAAGAAGACATGTCTCCTATATGTTTAAGGAAAACGATCACAATTAAAGAATTTAACTTATTTTAGCTTTAGAATTTTAAATTCATTCCTGTTTAAATTAGACAGCTAAAGAAAGAGTTATCATTACTAGAGGATAATTATGGTAGTCTTCTTTCTACCAAACGAGGAGTCTTGTGAAACCCTAAAGACTTATAACACAATTGCACAAATTGTCATCATAGTCCACTTAATCAGATGCATGGAAAAGGCAATAGTCAATCTGTAGGGTTTTTTACATGTCACAAAACTCCTAATTGCTTTTGCAATTAGAAAGGAATACCGTTAAGTATTATATATAACCCAGTCATAGACCTTTCTGTGCACTTTCTCATTATCTCTCTCACATAATGTAGCATTTTTAAAAAATCAACAAATAACTACACACTAAGTAGCATAAATGATTTTTTTTACCTTAACAAACCTGAAAACAATTGATCTGATTACTTAGCTAAACTTTATAATTTCAGAGGTGAGAGAACTATTTTTGGACAACACTACAGATGTTTTAAAAGACTTTGCTTCAAATCCTTTGGGGCGGGGGAATCACAGGGATTTTGCTGAGAAAATATTAATATATAGAATAAGAATATTCCCAGCATTTCCATAGACTCTGAAAAACAAATGATTGAGATGCTACTCTTTCATGTTTATTATATACTATAATGTTCTAGGTAAAGTTGGGGTATGAACTCAGTAAATGTGAATATAACTACACGTATCTTTATTATACACTAGCTGATGACCTGGCCTTGCTCGGATTTTTTTTTATTATTTTTTGAAAGAAAGTATATTTGTGCCAGAATGGTGTAAGCAGCTGAAGTGCCTTTGGAGCTGAATTGGAGCCTTGCAGAGTGCTCCTCCTCTCCTCTCCCCCCCTTGCCTCAAATAAGGTCCATTTGAAAAAAGTGGAGTTTTAAAACCTGCCTCATAGGCTTTCTGGGGTGCAAGCAGCTGAAGTCCACTTGGGGCTGAATTGGAGGGTTGCAGAGTGATCCTCTTCTCTCCTCCCCCCCTTGCCTCAAATAAAGTCCATTTGAAAAAAGTGGAGTTTTAAAACCTGCCTCAGAGGTGTTCTCCGGGGGCCCCTTTCCCCCTTACCTCAGCTAAGGTCCGTTTGAAAAAAGTGGACTTTTAAAACCTGCCTCAGAGATGTTCTCCGGGCTTTCTGAGGTTCAAGCAGGCTGAATTGGAGGGTTGCAGAGTTCTTGTCCTCCCCCTCCCCCACTGGCCTCAGCTAAGCTCCATTTGAAAAAAGTGGCATTTTAAAAAGGGGGCTGTTCCGCACGTGCTCAGTAGCAGTTTTTCGTGCTGTTTTTGCTGATGGTGGAGGGTCCCCTTTGCCACACTTTTTGAGGGGGAAATATGGGGCAAAGAAGCCTATGAACCCCTCAGTGCTAATTTCGCAACCCTAAGGAAGGTATGTGTGAATTTGGGTGAAATTGGTGCAGGGGTGTGGACTTGTATAGAGCACATACACACACACACACATACACACACATACCACCACCACCAGACTTCTGCTTAATATATATAGATTAATTTTAAGGATATATAGAATGACTTCCTGAACCTGGATGTTCTGTACAATTGTATACACAATATATTGTTATATCTTATATTTTATTATATATGTTATGAAGAACGTTTCTTCAGAAAATCTATGTTGAAGAAACCACGTTTTGAATATTCCACCACATTTATATAGGGTATCCCAAAATCTGTTCTTCCCCTATCCAGAAAAGTGAGATGTTTCACTGCATTGCCATATTGCATGGCAATTTAAATGAGAAACAATTGGAAATGTACATTATTTCCATAATAGTACAATATTTATATAGTAAAAACTGGCTGAGAAAAAAATGATTACACACAACAGGAAAAATCTGCCAGGAGGCAAGTAAGGCAGCAACTTAAAGCTACATTTTCTGCTACATCTTTCTCCCATAAAATGTGCTCCATTTTAGATACTAAAAGATAACTTGTTCAAAATAATATGGACGTTTACGGCTATTAAAACTTCCTGGATTCATTGTAACAAAAGAAATTTGAGCCACCAACTATATCCATGAAGATGGCAAACCTATGCCACATGTACCGGAAGTGGTACACAGGGGCATTTCTCCAGGCATGTCAGCCATCACCTGTTGCTCTTCCGGGTTTGTTTGTTATCATTATTTTCTAGGTAATCTAAACTCCTCTGTCACATCGAACATTTATAGACTGCTAACTTTACCTTGGCCAAAGACAACAGATGTATTATTTCACCCACTTATCATATGAAGGAACAAACTGATGAGTAACATCTTCTGCCCTATACTTTCAACACAATTAATATTTTGTCTCCTAACACATTTCACAAATATTGGTCATATTTGACACAGTGTCATAAAGAGCCAGTCTCATCTGTCACTGCATAATTCTGAAACCATGTATGATGCCGCAATTTCTGTATAAGCTTCTTCAATAAATCTTGACAGATTATGGGACAAGACAAGAGGACCTGACTACAGTGGTTCATACCCTTATCTGTAACCAGTTAGATTTCTGCAACTTGCTATGAGGCTGCCTTTAGACCACCAGGAAACTTCAGTTGGTGGACAATCCAGTGGAATGGTATTCATGAGTATGGACTGTTGGGCACGTATTATACCTGTTTTCTAGCCCTGCAATGGGCTATTAGATCCCAAGTGCAATTTTAAAAGTTGGTCTTAAATTATAAAATTATTTATGGTTTAGCAACTGGTTTCCTGCATCTCCTCATTAGAATTGGCCTGACAGTTTTTGATCCTGCTGGAATTGTGCCCCAATTCCAGATCATGAGGGGCAGTATTTTTTGGTAATGGGCCTGTCCTCTGGCATGACCTCCTGTTGGAGTTCATTTGTCCCCAACTTGTCTGTTTTCCAGAAAAAGTTGAAGACTATATACTGTTTCCAGAAGATTATTGTGACTCACCCTGTATTGTGCTAGCCTTTGTTTGCCTTATTTCTAAGTTGCTTTATTATTTTTAAATATTTTCCTCTTTTTAGTATTTATATAAACTCAAAGCAGCAAAGATACTAATGCTCCTTCCTCCTCGTTTTTCCCATGACAGTTCTGTGTGATGAGTTGGGCTAAGAGAGAATGACTGGCCCAATTAGCCAGCTGACTTTCATACCTAGAATTTAAGATCCTGCCCAAGGCTAGGAAAATTATATTGTATAATTATAATGAGGATGCTAAGCTGGTCAAGTAGTTTGTCAAAGTTGTATTTTGTCATTGCCCCAAAATTGATAACCTTTGATACAGATAGTCAACTGAAAACTACAATTGGGACCAGAATTTATTTGTGCGTTCAGGCTTCCTTTAGTTAGATATATGCATAAAATGTAGAAATATTTATCATTTCCTGAGCTTTGTTGGTATCCTCATACTAACTCTGATAGAGGAGCCAAGATTGGGAATACAGACTACCCATTAGGGTGAGACGGGAAATTTTTTATATATCAATTGCTTGATCATAAATTGAGTGAAATCATTAGTTTCATTCGTGGATTTACAAAAAATTGTTCATAGTTAGGTAGGGAACATGGCACTGCACATTAGGGGACTTTCGCTGAAAACACGGAATTTTGAGCAGAACTCAGACTGGTGCATAATTCATATGAAGTACAAAGATCATGAAGAACTCATGTATTATCTTCAGAAATATAGCAGAAAAACAGGAGATTTTCTTTCAAAGCTTTCATTTGATGTATGCCTTCTTTAATTTTCTCTTTGGTATTCATTATGAACTTCATTGAAGTAATAAGAAACAAGTGTAATGAAAGAGAAATTCTCACGATATACTGTATGAATGGGGTGCTGAATAATACACAAAGGAATTCCCAGGTTTTTTTAAATAGTTAAATTAGCAATCAAATCACGTCATTCCAATGAAGATCAAAACTAAGAACAAGCTACACTTCACTTAAGATCACAAGTAAGCCCAAAATTTATGTCTTTAAGTAAAAAATTCGTTAAGTGAGTTTTGCCCCAATTTACTGCTTTTCTTGCCACAGTTAAGTGAATCACTGTAGGTGTTAAGTCAGCAACACAGTTGTTCAGTGAATGTGGCTTCCCCATTGACTTTGCTTGTCAGGTCGCAAAAGGTGATCATGTGTCCCCAGGACACTGCATGTTTATCTTTCTTAAAATTAAATCTAGTTTCCTAGAAATATTGGTAATTGTAAAATTAACTATGGGTCTGAAAGGGTACCGTGGTATACTGATGGTTAGACATCACTTATACCTATTTGGAATCTCTAGAATCTCTTCTAGAATATAAAGTCACCTGTCACATAATTTCAGTAGATTGTCTTTTATAATACTCCCAAACCAGCCATTTTATAGCAGCATTCAAATGTAACTACTAGCCCAAACAGGTCAGCATTCGTATTTAATGATTCCCCACCTCATGAAAATTTCAAATCTGAAATTTCAAATCAAATAATTCCAGTTGACAGTGGTCGAACCTCTCAAATTAAAACCTCTATCATATGCCTCACACATATAGAAAAGTAATTGAAGTTTTGTTACTCATAGGATCCATCCAAATCATATCTTTGGCAGTAAAGAACTGAACCTAGCAGTTCATGTTACTTCAACATTGGGAAACACACACACACCCCGCCCCAGAAAATAACATCTTAACTCTAAGAATTCTGAACACTTGTGAAATGTAGACCAGAAATGCTATTTGGATCTTTTCCCTCAATATATAAACAAACATGTTTTTTTGCATATCTAATTTTATGAAGTTCTCTGGAAAACAGATTGTTTTAAGTTATATTTATACAAAAATATTGACAATTCAAAAGTGTTCCAAACTTCAAAGCGCCACTGTATACTTGAAATGATTCTATTCATGTCTGTCCTATAGCTTTGAACTGAATAAAGTACAAACCTCAACACAATCCATTTGTTTTCTATCTCCACTTGCAAATCCTGTACAGGGCTACTTGAACCTTTCCAGCCACAGCTATATTACTCATTAACTGCTGTTTGTCACTCCCCTCATATATATTAGAATTTTTAAGCAACATCTTGGACTTATGGAAGTGACAAAGTTCACACCAACTATTATCCTGAAAAGAGAATGAAAGTTGGCATGAACTCATTAGCAATTCTAAATCCCTTTGTGAAAACTCTACAATTGGTAACCAAAAAATCTGAATTCTGTGGCAAGAGTTTATTTTTAATTTTTAAACAGGAAATACTATTTCTCACTTATCTGTGCCTTCTGTGCAGTTTGCTGTGACAAATATATAAGTAGATAACAGCAAAAAAAATCAAAGCTAAATGGGTTAAATTATTGAGGAAGATTATAGAAACTTTAAGCACTTAATACAGCCTTATTTTCTTAGTATTGTTATGGCTGCACATCAAGAAAATGAAACAAAACTCAAAGATTAATGTGGACTTGAATGCCATTCACATAATCTATTTCATCTCATTCTGTGAATAGAAACACACTAATAAGAACCACAATTTAGTTCAATTTAAAAATTTAAAAATATGTAAACCTCTTTTCTCCCAAAGTCTTCATCCATCTTTGCTCAACTTTGTTACTCAGCTTTCCCTACCAATTGGAAAAGAAATTTGGAGCTCTTCTGCTTAACTTCCAGACTCAAATTTGGTAAGAACCCAACAGTCAAACATATGCATAGAAATGCTCAATGGCCTAATCTAGTTTCTACACCTGGTGTAATAAAAAAATTGGGAATTCCAGTTTCAACAGTGCACACAATAAATATACAAGAAAATCTTAATATTGGCTTATAAAACAACTATTGACTATGTTACTTGGGAAGTAAAGAAAATATTAGGTTAGAGGAAAGGCAAACTAAAAAGTATGCTGCATAATGTAGTACTGGAAATTTTAATTTTAGAAATGGCCACTACCTATGGCTTCTTGTGTGTTTAAAAGATTCTCAGACCTCAGGGTTGAACTACCACAATAATATAGGCAAAAAGAACCAGTATTTTATAGAACTACACTGCAATGGGTAAAAATGTATAAATAAAAAGAATTTCATGGGATTAGAGAAAATCTCAGAAACGGCCCCTTCTATACGTCCAAGTTGCAACTTCTATCCCAGACCTGTCAAACTGGCGGGCCATGGGCCAGATGCACCCCACCCGGCTCCACAAAGACAAAAAACATTGTGATATATCACGTGACATGATCGAGTTTGACACCCGTGATTCTAGACTCTTTGAAGGCAATGTTGATCTGGTGGATTGTTAAGATACAGTCATATTTCTATTTATTCCCTTTGTTCATATATCTCAAGCCTGTTCATATTTGGGTGTCGGCAATAACACATTAAAATCTAGTACAAAAATTCAAGTTATCCAGCAACTGAAGGAGATGGATTATGCAAAGAGCTTCATTAGCTGTTAATTTCATTTATGGAACTGGCTAAAAGAACTGCTTCACATTCATTAAAGTGTCTTTTCTATTATTCATGTATGTAGTATTTACTGCTATTAAATGTAATTTAGTTATATAGGAAAAGCATGCACCACAGTGAAATCCTGTCATCAACCCACACATGCAGTGAGCTGCATTCTCGAAGCACAGAATGAAATATAAAAAAGCAGCAGCCACACACATTGACGTGATCAGAGCAGGCTGACAAGTGCCACCAGGGGACATGGAAATCTTGGCAAAGATTGGAGAGGAGAGGAAGGCATCCTGGCAAGGAGTAGACCTACAGGCTCCCAAACCCTGGCACTTGGTCAAAAGAATGTGAACATAGAAAACAGTGTGAAGAATGGTGAAATATTGAATCACTAACTTGAGAGTGGATCTACCGAACAGGAATGCATTTGGTGAACTCTGAGGATTTTTTTATTTCTACGTTCAGGCACTAGATGGCACCATGGATTTCTAAAAATTTATATATTTTCTGGGTAACCCAGGTGATTATCACAAGGAACTTTCTCAAAGCAATCCAGGATCCGAATTGCTCTGAACTGACATGCCACAATTGAACTTTTGACTTATCATCTGTTTCAATCAATTAAATAGTACTCCTATAAACATTTACTGTTGGAGTCATTAGAGCTGTAGTTGCATACCGTAGCTTTATGTCCACGTTTGGGATAGGTGGACTGGGCTGCCAAGTTTAAGTCTCCACCATAACCCTGAAATTATGCTAGGTATAACATGCTTCAATTCTATATTTCTTACTGGAAAAATGCAATGAAATGTTGTAATATGAAACCATGTTCTATTCATACTATAAAATCCAAGCCTTGCAAGCAGTCACTTCAAAATGAAGCGGTGGGCAATTTCACATACATAGCCAAAAAAAGAGGTAGGTAGACCTTCATTAGTTGAGAATATTGTCTTTCCCTGGTGGTGGTGGTGGTGGTAGTAATAGTAGTAGTAAATAATAAATCAATTTTTTTTCTGGCTTCAGTGTGCTCTTTGATTTATGCCTAATGCCATCAAGTGGCAAACGGCAACACTGCTATTTGTTCTCATGCATCAAGGTAGAATATCTCCCATAGAAACAGCATCTCTGAAAACCTGCTGTGAGTATCCAAGTGGAACTGTCATCACTTTGCCTGAGCTTTTACAAATAGCTAAGGCAAAACACGTTATGAGTAATTATCAGGTTGTGAGTTGCTGTTCTGTCCTTTGTTGTTACCTCTCTTCCCCCATCACCACATCCTCATGTTGAACTATTGCTTATAGCATACATTTTCTTTTAATATTTTCAAATATGTTTTGTAGATAATTTTAGGATGGAATACATAGGATAGTACCAACCCATTAATGGAAATCAGTGCCTGGGTATTATGAACCCTGGTTTGAGTAGATGGAATAAGGGTCATGGGCAAGCACCGCTTCATATAAGTAGTCTTCAACTTTTTGGACCATAAGACTAGAATTTCTGTTGCAAGTAGAGTCATCACATAAATGGACCCAATTTTACAACCATGTAATAATGTAATAATTGTGTAATAATGATAATTGACTCCTAGGCTCTCTAAGCAAATCTAGTCTCCCTAGTTTATGTCCCTCACCCAAAAAAAACGGCTGGGAAGGTATCAAATTGGGATCATGTGACCACAGGATGCTGCAACCAATTGTAAGTGTGTGCCAGTTGCCAATCATCAAAATTGCAATCGTATGGCTGTGAGGGTGGCGCAATGGTTGCAATTGTGAAGACAGGCTGTAAATAACTTCCGGCCGTCCTAACTTTGAACCATTGTTAAACAGTTACACTGAGGACTACCTGTAAAATTAATTCATGTTTCTGTTCAGAAGTATGTGGAACAATGTTTTACTGGATAGAATCTAGTTTATTATGTCAGAATTAAGTGAAACTAGCAAATTTTTATTTCTTATGGCATAGTTAAGATGTTTATTTGATTTATACCCCACCTCATTTCCCCGGTCAAGGGGAACGTGAGGCGGCTAACAACAATTAAAAAACAGTAAATTACAAGTTTCATTGGAACTTTCAGCCAGCAAAACCAAATGAGGGTTTGGACAACACAGTCAACCAGTGTAAGACGTTCAGGATAAGGGCTCATGGCATGAATAATTCCTTGTTTTTGCAATTCAGTAGGAATACCAGAATATGCAATTATTTTTTGCATAAAATGCGAATAACGTTGAGTTCACATCTTTATCCACATCTTTAATCATAACCTTTTCGTAGAATTTGTTAATCAAGGTAAAAGGAGAATTTTCATTGTTTGCTATAGAGATTTATAGAGATGAAAGACCGAATAAATTGAAAGGTAAGAATAGGCAGGGATTCTTAGTAAGAGAACAAAGCAGCTAAGCCAGGGCTGTCAAACTCGCGGCCTGGATGCGTCACGTGCTGGCCATGCCCATGCCCAGTTTAACAAAGGGGAAAAGTCACTATATGTCACGTGATCCCGCCATGATGCCATGAGTTTGACACCTCTTAGCTAAGGTATCCAAGAAATGCAAAATGTTCTCTGCAGCGTTTCATTCCCAGCCATGTAAAGCCTACAATCTACATAGGTTCATGATGGTGAACCTATGTCACGCGTGCCAGAAGTGGCATGCAGAGCCTTCTCTCCAGGCACGCCAGCCATCGCCTGTTGCTCTTCTGGGTTCCGGCACACACTTGCGTGCCAGCCAGCTGGTCTTTGTGCATGCAGGTACATTGGAAATTGGGAAAAAAGCTCCCCGGAGTGCATGCATGTGCTGGCCAGCTGGTCTTCGCACGTGCATGCGTGTTAGAAATCGGAAGATCAGATGGCCGGCATGTATGCGTGCGTCAGGAAGCTAAGCTTCCAGTTTCTGGCACATCCTGGAGCTACTCTTTTGGATTCCAGCACGTGTGCGCTCCCGTTTCAGCACTCGGTGCCAAAAAGGTTAGCCACCACTGCTTTAAATAATGAAAGCAACTTGTAATTGATCCATTGTTGCCTGCCATATCCCCCACCCCACCTCCTGAGTATTGGCCATTGCACCCAGTGTCTGCTGTCTTTTTGTGTATGGGTGGGGGGTCTAAAAAGCTCAGGAACAATTATTAAAATTAATCCTTGTAGTGATAAGATTGAGAAACAGCCATAGATTTGTTAAGTGTATAATTTTATTGTCTGCATAGCAATTAAGTGGACTAGAAATTGTCAATGTATTTCCATTCCTACCCCACTTGTTAAACAAAGGTCCTTCCCTTAAATAGCTGTTAGGAAAAACCTAGAATAAAATTTTTTATGTTTTATATTTCATTATAAAATCATGCTGGACACGGAGCTGGGCCAGAGGGGGGCTGCAACCAATTTGAGGTAAGGCTGGTGTGGGCAGATGCCCACTGGGCATGGGAGCCCAGGAGAACTAGCGCTACCTCCGTAGACTTTGCTGAGCCTGCTTCAATAAGGTGTCAAAGTCAAGAGCATCGTTATTCTTCAGCTGGGCAGGTTGAAAGTCATCTTGGCTGGAATCTGAAACCACAAGAACAATAATTCATCAAATTAGCAACCAGATATGCACATTAGAAATGTTAGTTCCTTGCTCCATGCAGACTTCAGTTCATAATGATTGGGTTTTCGTATCATGTTAAGTCATTTTGTGGTCTGGTTTTTATTTAATAAGCTACATGAAGCCATAAAAAGTGTTATTTGTAACTCATGATTTATGGGTCAAAGCAATGTGACTTACCACAATATCTAAACCTGTGCACAGATAGGCCTTATAATACAAAATGCAATGCAAACCAAACAGTACTTTAGTCTATAGCTCCAACACTTAAGGCCAAACTTTCTGTGTTTTAAATCAGGACCACTTTCCAGGTGTATTTCACATTTTTGTTCCAATCTTCTGCACAAAAATGTATCCTTCGGATAGCCAGCATTTCAACTCCTCAGTCTCCACCATGGACTCACCTAAGTCAGCGTAGCTTCTTTTGCAGAACTGTCGACGTCCTCCAAAGCCCAGATCAAAGGGCTGTTCATCAGGACGAAGCAGTGCATGTCCACCTTCTATAGCAGCAAAGGCATCTTCAGCGTATCGATAAGTCACAAAGCCAAAGTTATCCCTACCAAGCAGGACAGTTATGCATTAGAAGATTCTGCAGTCATGATATACATAAGCAGGGAAGAAAAGAGAAGAATTGCTTTTTCTGAACACCGCATTCCTTTCTCTCCCTTTTTCATTAGCTCAATATTACCCAGTTGGTTGACACTTGCCCAAAGGAAAGTCAGAGCTACCCCTTACCTATGCTCCCGGAAGTGCAGTGTGCAGTCTTCAATGTACCCAAAAACAGAGAAACGATGTCGCAATTCTGATCGTGTCATCCTGTTGTGGATCTTACCAATGAAGACCACGCGGCGTTCCTCCTAGGCACACAATTCAGTCATAGCTCTATTATGTGGACCCTTTTCTCTTGCCAGACAATTCAACCCTTTTTCTTAGTAAACCATGATCTGAACTAATCCTTTCCTAGGGTGTGGATCACAATGGAACCGAGGTTATGATTGAATCTGAATTATTAAAGGTGAATTGTGGTTGGATAACACTATTGGATTTAGCAAGCAATATGGTTTCTTCTCAATCCATGTCTGATATATGGAAATGTTTCTGTAAAACTTACTATCCTGCAATTCTTTTCTATGGAAGAAAATTCTACATAAAATGGATTTTTTTAAAGTAATTCTAAAATATTAGCCGTACATGGAGGTAGTACTTGTCCTACAATATTATTGTAGAATACATATACTCACAATTGCTTGTTCTTTGTATTTATTTTTCTGCCTTTGGTAACGTTCATAGGAACTGCTGGAATCATAGCTTAAAAAAAAAACCAGAGCACCAGAAATACAAAATTACAGTTTTATTCAGTGTTTATTAATAACCCTTCCTATCCTATGGAAAAATAAAATGGCAGTAAACAGAAAATAACATCTTGATTCTTTGCTTAGGAAATGCAATAAAGGTAGAATATCTCCATTTGACCTTTGAACACAAATAAGTCAAACACAGGCCACAGGTTGCTTGCAAGAAAGAGTCTGAGCAACGATTCTTAAGTATTTAGATGAAAAAATTGACAGTACTAGAATTGCTCATAAGAAAAGAAATCACAGATTTTCCTACTGTATGCATTGAGGTTAAACACAGTATTCTGGGTTCTTTGAGGAAAAAAAATTAGTATGAAAAAAAGTACTTAAGGGAAGAAACCTCAGTTTTTAAAAACAACTTATTACTTATTACTTTGCATTAGATAGAATCTTTATATAATATTCATGGGGTTATATTTTGCCGAATATTTCAGGCAGAAGTGAGAAATGTATGTTTCCAGACATTGCTGGACTACCAGCAGTAATTAGCATGACAAATGCTTACAATTGTAGTTCAACATGAAAATCCAAATTTTCTCCAGGCATGCTTTGAAACCTTATAAACCAATGGGGGAAAATACACCCAAAAAGTCCAAAAAGAGAAGAAAATCTAAATGGTGTGTAATTTGACATAATTTCTTAGACAATACTTCACCTTGTAATAGTTTGATTATAATGTACTGTAGATTCTAGATCCGTGGTGGCGAACTTATGGCATGCATGCTGCCGTGGAAGTGGGCCCGCCCATCCGCCCCTGCTCTGTGGCCATCTGTATTACCTTGTTTGGAAGCACAGCTGTTTTGGCTCTGGAGTCATGCACACATGCGCAGGGGAGTGTGTGTGTGTGTGGGGGTGCGTGCACGACTCCAGAGCTGAAACACAGCTGATCCAATGATCAGCTGTGCTTCCAAACAAGGCAAAGGGGAAGGCGTG